>PVIC010033208.1:0-20268 GCA_004025085.1 Thryonomys swinderianus
AGAAATGAATTGTCTTCAGAATTTATTAGTTACCATGGTTTAATTTTCTACCATGACCAGTTTTATGGAACCTCTAAGACTCAGTTTCCTGTGAAATGGATATAGCATTCACTGTGTATAAGCAAGGTAATGGCAAAAATGATAAAATATGCATAAGGTACAGAAGCACAGTTTCTGGCAAAAAGTACACATTGAGGATGTAGCTAAATATTATTAAATTTATTGTCTATAAAAGTTAGATCAGTACTTAAAACACTCTTAAGCAGTTGGTTTATCTGAAAAGTGAAGTATTCTAGGTTTTTGCTTTAACTATCAGTGATGAATGCATGATTTTCCACATGGCTCTGAGTAACAGACACAAAATATCTTTGATCAGCCTAGATGCATGGTTCACAATCTCTGGCATGAATTTTCTCAGTTGTACAAATTGGAAGATACTGGCTTGTAACTGAAATAGAAGGGGAAGGAATTTGTTTCCAAACTAAGTTTTCCAAAGTTAGAAAAAGTTTTGTGTTGAATATTTTTATATCTTGTCTTCTTAGGTTTGTTACATATAATATATGTGTGTATACACATTGTTTTTTCAACATGAATACTTCTGCTGTGATAACACTTGCAGCACACATTTTGTAAAGGGCTGAAGGGGCTTGCCGAATGGCTTGTGGTGACCCTTGCAGCATAGCAAGGACCGTCTGCAGGAAAGGAAACAGACAGCCCCTGCCCCAGCAGTAGGAAACCCTCCAGGAGACCCTGGTCAGAGTCACCATCACTTACACCAAGTAGGAAAGACCAGAATTTCATACTCAGGGTGAAATGCATTCTGTAATTTTCTCTCTCTCTCTGCCTCATACTCAAGAACAAACCAAGTACTGAGAATGGGTGGTTTGTAAATCACAAAAATCTATGTCTATTCTAAAAGCTGGAAATTCCCACCAAGAGGTTGACTGGAGTGGGCTCATGCAGTGCCTCCTACATGGCGCCCTCTTGCTATGACCTCACATGACAACTGAACAGAAGGACAAAAAGGGACATAGGCCGTTTTTGTAAGGCATTCATCCTATTAACCCCAGTTAGCTTGTCAGACCTCTCATGACCTAAACACCCTTGAGAAATTACCTCTTGATTAACTTTCAGTATATAAATTTTGGAGTGACATGTTCAAATTATAACATTTGAATTCTATGGATTCAAAATTAATGTCCTTTTCACATGCAAGTAGCATTAAAATTCTTCACTCATCCACTGTCAACTAACATCACAATCTAAGGCTTGAGTCTGATCTAAATAGGATCTAAGTCAGATGTAGCTAAGAAGCTGTTTATGCCTCATCTCAAGGCAAACTTCCACGTTAGCTCAGAGGCTCTGAAATTAAACAACTTATGTGCTTTAAAGTACAATTTGAATTTTAAGGTAAATTAAATGTTTCTACCTCACATGAGAGAAGAAATAGGGAAGATTAAATTAGTAACAGATTCCAATAAGTGCAAAACTCAACAAGGCCAAATGACAGTATATCTTCAGTCTTGAAAACTGTCTTCTTTGACTCATGTACCATCTCCCTAATACACTGGGTTAGAGGGTGTGTCTCAAAGGCTACTGGCAGTATCTGTGGTTGGATGGGAACGTGCTATACAAAGGACTCCACATATGGGCTATTCTATAATGGTTTGTATGCTGGTGGCTAGGAGTTCTGGTGTTTGGGGGGTTTCTCGTCCACAGACCCACAGAAAATTTCTGCAGTGAAGACGTTCTTTGGCAACTCTGTCAATCTAGCGGTTCCCTCCTTGAGCTCCAAGTCTCTCCCGAATAAACATGGAAGTCTTTGGAGAGGTAGTCATGCTTCAGCCCTCGCTCTTTATGTTTCTGCAAAGCCAGCACCAGGCACATTCTGCTAGTATCTGTCCCTGCCGCAGAGTAGCCACTGCCAATTACAGTCCACCCTGGGTCCTGCAGAGTAGAGATGCAGAGACCCATAGAATGTGCACCCCACTGGTGTCCTGGGTACCATAGAAACCTCAGCCTCTGTCTCACAAGCCTTGGAGTTCAAGGGTCTGACACTCAGGACCTGTGACAGGAATAGGAACCTCGAAGAGCTCCAAAACGCCTCTGAGGTTTTTTCCTCTGTCCCATTCAATTGTCGTCTAACTACTTAATCTCTACTAATCACCTATTCAAGTGGTAACTGATTGTTGGTGCAGGGCCGGAGGGGCCTCACAGTCCCTAGGCCCTGTGTTAACAGGAACAGAGAAGTGTGACTTCCCGGCTGTGGGAAAGCCCTAAACACAGCACTCAGAGAGTGAGATAACACTCTGCTGAGGGCATATGAAAACGCAGACATTTTGGTGGGAGAGGACCTACCTTGTTTCCCTCTGAGATATTGCACTTGGCCCCAACCTCGCTATTCTAAATTTACTACAGCTGTTCTTCCTGGAACAGTTTATTGCCCTCTCTGCTGTATTTGAACCTGGAAGTATGTCTCGTCGGAGACGGATTTCACACTGAGGCTGCTTCTGTGAGGAAGTTAGAAGGCCAGACTTGCTGTGCCCCTGGAGCTGACAGTGCTGTGTTTAGAGGCTGGGGATGTGTGGTGCTGGGCATGCCTGACAAATCCAAGGTTCCGAGTTTGGTCCTTGGTATGAAAGGCAAATAAAATAAAATAAATAGATAAGCAAAACATATCTACAGAGTAATTTTGTAATAATTTTTTTGCATTATAATGGAATTGTGTTCATGATACTTTCTTTTCCTTTACTCTGACATTTTTATATCATAAAATATTTTCTCAACACTTTATATCTGTTTTCAGCTTTCAGACTATTATTTTCCTTCTGATATAGGCAGACTGCGCTGGGCGCCCTATTTATTATATGCATTTCTGTTTCTGTGTCTGTCTGTGAGTGAGTATGCTTACAACTTCCACAGCAGAACATAATCAGTCCTTCCTCAGAGGCAGTAAGGATTGCCTTCAGAAAGCCATGGATGCATTACCTTTTCTTAAAAAGTAAAATGCTAAAAAAAAAAAAACTATATTGTACCTTAAGGACATACTCATAAATAAGGTACAGATGTGTAAATATCATATCTTTTCTCTGGTATGAGAAACTGAAGATGTACATGAATTCTAGAGTGCAGGATAGACATTGTGAAATAGTAAATATTCAAAGGGAAATGGGGTTTTAGGGGTAATGAGGGAAAGAAAAAAATTGATAGTAAATGAAAGGGAACAAAGCTTGTGCAGATGGAGTAGAGGGCTTGTGGGGTGAGTAGGGAAGGGGAAAATGAAACTTAAGTCATGACATATACTGGTACAATTCTCAATGTCAAGCATAATAGTGATGTGTGTATTTGTAATGTACCAATAAAGATTCAAATTTTTTAAAACTGTAAAAAAAAAGTAAAATGCTTAAAGGAGAATCAGTTTGTTTTAAAAGTGTGCAGTTTGAAAAAAAATTTCTTGGGTATATATTTGCTATTTCTGGATGAGTTTGAAATGAGCTGTGACATGTGGCAATGATTAAATATGATTGGTTCTTTAATCTGACATGATTAGTTCTTTAATCTGACTCTGATAGCTAAATACAGTTATTCACTATTCTAGAAACCATAACTAGCAGAAAATTATGACTAATGGTTGCAAAATATTCCAACACCATTGGCCCTTTCTTTACTTCCTGTCTTCCATTCCTCACAGTCTCTTTGTGGCTTTACAATACAGGAGATTAAATCCTGAGATTTGAGGCAGAGTCTGATAAAGACGCTGAACAGCCCCAGTTGAGCTCTGCCTTACGATCTTCTTGCCTCAGCCTCCCAGACTCTGGGAGGTCCAACCACCGTGCTGAGCGGACACTACCTTTCTGCATTGCCTCCCTACGCATGATGAGTAATGCTTCAGGTTAAATGATTAGAAAAGACAAAAGGCATTCACGTGGTTGTAAGAAATTTGCATTTTTGTTTGAGGGTTTTCTCTATGGGATTCTCTCTAAATATTTCGCAAATGTGAGTTTATTGATAAAGTGATGATTTTAGATAGTAAAGATACAACTTTAAATTGCCTTGAATTAAATGAGGAAAATCACTTCTTTTACAATTTTGTTTCAGACCTGCAGAAGAAGTGATTTTTCACTTGGCCACTGAGATATATTTAACATAATGTGACATTTTTGAGTCCCCCTTTCTATAAAAAATACTCCTTTATTACAGCTCTTTCTCCAATATGTTAGTGTTTTTATTGTCTTAATGTTATGCTTCAGCTTAGAGGCAGAGGATTGTTGTTTTCTATTAACTAGAGTAATAAAAATTAGTGGAACTAAAGTCATTTAATACATTCTGAGATATTTACTTACTAAAAGAGTCTAAAGGAAAACTGGAAGATAGAACTATCTTAATATTGTGACTTTTTTCTATGAAGTTTGTCCTTCTAAAAAGATGTATTTAAAAGCAAAGGAATGATCAAACAAAAACATATCAACTTCATTACTTCAGTAGCATCAGGATGCACTAGGCTAAGGCTACTTGTGATGAACAGGATGTTTGGCAGTCAGGGCTCACACAGACACTCACCAAATGTGGGTGAAGAAGGCCAAGAGCCCTACATTCCTGTAAGGTAGGCCAGCAGCGAGCTTTACTCAACAGTCATGAGGTTTCTATTTAGAGGATATCGAACACACATTCTTCCGATGTTTTCTATTGAACAATTTTCATGTTAAAATTTGTGCCAAAAGTTCTAGAATAGTGTCTGGTGATGAAGTATTAGAGTCACTTCTGTACGGTGCATCTTAACGCCGATTTCCTCTGACAGCCGATGTGTTGAGTAGACGGACATGCAGTGTTACCCTTGACAAGATGACAATGAAGGTGAACACAGGAAAGGAAGCTAGCAGAATGGATGTTTTTATTAGATGTTTCCCAGAAAGGAGAATTGAAATGAATTATTCTTTACAGCATTAACAATGTGCCAAGGAACTGTTCACGATTCCTGAATATATGGCTGAGAAACACATTTGTGGAGCAGCACTGAAGACAGAGGAGTGTGGTAGATGCCGAAATGGAGGTTAAGCAAGAAGAAAATGGGCAGCCAAAAGAACAACCTGATTTTCAAGCACTAATGAATTCTTGAAATTGAGTTGGAAGCTTGGTCAAGAAAAGATGAAAACTTACATGATGCTCGTTTAGTCTGGTTTTTGAAATACTGAGCACAGATCACAGTGGGGAGGAGATTGAGGAGTGTCATCATATTCACTCTTACGGTAATAATTACAAGTTATCTAAGGGAAATAGACCATCTATGAGGTTGATCTCAACATACGGAATAATATATATTGATACAGATTTTTAAAATTAAGTTTATTAGTACATTTTAGTTATATATAAAGATCACATTCATCATTGGGAATTTGTAATTGTACATGATATATCTTGGTTATTTTTGTTTGTTTGTTTGTTTGTTTGTTTGTTTAGACAGGGTCTCACTTTGTAGTTCAGGCTAGCTCTGAGCTCACTATATAGCCCAGGCAAGCCTCGAACTCAGCAATCCTCCTCTCTCTGCCTCCCGAGTGCTGGATTACAGGCATGAGCCACCACGTCTGGCATATCTTGGTTGTTTTTTAGTTAGATAAGGATATAGTGAAGTGTATTTAATTCTAATGTTACAGTCATCTTACACATAGTATTTTATTTAGTTCTGTTCACAACTTTGAAGCACTGATACTATTATCTGTCTTATATAGAAGAGGGATTTCACTCACAGGATCACACGATGCCCCATAATATTTACTTCCTCCGTATAACAGGTCTCAATCCTTATTACTAGTCCTTTAAGCCCTATATTAAAGAAGACAGAGACATTTATTCCATTATTCCTCAACTATACTCCAAAAATATAGTTGTATTTTTATGTTCACCTATAACAAAATGAATGTTACCAGGTTCACCCTTCTATGAGGAACAATGACACTGTGGACAAAGCACATTGAACAATGTGCTTTATTGGGCACTAATGGACAATTCCTGTTCATGACGCTTGAAAGAAGAAAAACAGGAAGAGAGTGCTATCATCCCTTCAAGTTTGTGCCACATTTTTCTTTCCAGGATCATGCACCTAAACCAAAGAAGGCTGCACTTAGCTTCACAGAGCAATGGACCCAAGTAGTGCAGTCTCAGGCCACTCAGAATGCTCAGGCCAGTTTTTCTAAATGGGAAGAATTGCATGTAAAACAGAACCATGGGGAATTCATGACAGATGCTCAGTCATTGTCTAGGCTACTGTTGCTTAGATGTTAGCCCAAAGTTGCACTATAAAAATCACCTGCTATAGGACTGAATGATGAATAGCCAACAACAGTTGATGGCAGCGAAAGCAGCAAAAGCAAGAGAACTTTAGCAGAGTCTTCTGTCCCTTTTCTCTTGTTCAAACTGCTGAAGGCAGGAGTGCTCATGCCCTTGCTCTCCGCACCTTCGGGCCTGGCCCCACCCCCACCCTGCGAAGCAGCAATGGGGAGTTGAGCAGTCTGGGGACACGTGAGAGTAATGATCCACCCTTAGGAGAGAAACCTACCTGAGTCCCTTGGTAAGATCCCGGAAAGGGCAACACTATGAGGCAAATACCTCACTATAAAACAGGGGCTGCAGTCTGAGCAGAATGTGTGAGCCGTGGGAGGCTTTTCACGACAGAGAAGAGAGCAAAGCTTGACAGATCCAGGAGATTATCCTGGAATTTCCTTACACACCCCACCTTGTGTGGTTACTACCTTCAGTGGTTATGCTTTTATTCCTTTTCAATTTGATACTGGTCATTAGCATTTCAATGTGTGTGTATATATATACACACACATACAAATATATATATATATATATATATATTGCTCTCAGCACACACACACACACACACACACACACACACACATATATATATATATATATATATTTGTAACAGAAAGAAAGCATGAAGTGAAGGAAATATTTCCATTTTTAAACATACAGTCCATTCCACTGATTCCTCCTACTTTTTGTCTTCTGCCAAGTCAAATATAGCAAACACACCCACATTCCTCAGCTGCAGTCTGGACACTGGTCTACTCACAGGACTGACATTGGCTAGAGACGCCTGCTGCTTTTCCCTGCTCTGGATTTCTCTCAACTCCCCTGGGGTGGGCTAATCTAATTGGGATACACTGATTTGTCAGCGGAAACTATGACACATTCCTCCAACATTTTAGCGTATATTTTTTTATATTTTTATCGGTGCACTTTGTTCCTCTGACTTTCCATAGACTATAAATATTACTAAGTATTTTGCTTTAATTAGTTTTTCCTATTATTTTGGCCTCTCGTGCTTCCTGCCCAAATGCTGCCCTGCATTTCAGGCAGCAGGCGTACCCTGTGCACGCTGCTCACACCCATTGGGGCCCAAGCTTAAGTGTTTCTTTAAGTCCTAACCTGTACTTGTCACTGCATCTCACATCACCCTATACTTTTATATTTCTTTCTCAGTGAATTTTACATCTACATTCCTAGTGATCAAGTCAGAAACTTACAGATTTTTTGAGTGTCTTTTCCCTTGCTACCATACAATGACTAATCCCTGCATCATCTAAAGTGGAGAGTGTAAGATGTTTCTTCCTCTTTATTTCACTCTCACTGTTTTTAAAATATCGTTTTCCTCAAATTAGCATAAATTATCTTCCAGCTAGGTCCTTTCTGTGTTGACATGAACGAATATGTCTGTCCTAAGAAAATAAAATATTTTATTAGGAGGCCAACAGAAGTGACTGAGGATACAGAATTACAGCTTCTACTGTCAAAGAGGTCACATGAAGTTTTATAGTCCCAGAACAACAACAACAATAAAACTCCCACAGCAAGACTTTTACCAGTGACACTGGTGGAATCGTGTTGCAGGTCACTGTGAGAAATTGTTTAATTTCTTCTATGGGTTTTACAGGTTACCTGAATGCGTTGTGAGCTCTGTGGTGGGGAGGACCGAGTTCTGCTAAAGTTAGTGACTCACGCTGGGAAGTTTACGTATTGGTCACAGGAATGTTAGGTCAGATATACAAGTGAAGGCAAATGCCCAGTAGAGTGCTGGAAATCCCTAGGTCATCCTGGCTCTCGGCTGACAACGCACCAGCATCTCTTCATGTTCATTATGGTCTACTTAACCCAGGAGATCAAAGCTCTCTTTGGTCTTCAGATGCAAATTTTCTAAAAAACTTCATGTGGACATGTTCCATTCTCCAAGTGAACTAAAGGAACACTTCTAAACATAAATATCTGCTTAGTAACCGTACGTCCTTTAGTGTAATTTAAGAACATTCTGAATATTCTTTTTCCCCAGTTTTGTTATTCTTTGACTTGGAACATACATTTTCCTATCTACTTTGCACATTATCTCTGTTTTTCCAAACCTTACTTTACGTACTGCAAGGCAGATATGGTGCTCTAACTGGACTTTGTTCCATTCACTAATATAAAAGAGTAAACACATCTATCGTTTGCTGCCGGATCACAGAGTCTGAGAATTATTTTATGATTATTTTTAATAAATATTTAAGATGATAAATGACTAAAATGAAGTAATTTCATTTTTGTCCTGTGGTTACATTTCTGTAATGAAACAAAGTAACCTTGGTGCATGATAATTCACTGGCCCACTGCTAAAGTGCAAACAGTAGAAAAATGACTATGAATTATGTGCCCAGGAGAACAAAAGCTGATGTTCAATATACTGTCCCCTATTTGGCATTTTATTTACATATATTACACATGGCTCTTTTTTTTTTTTTTTTTGACAGGGTCTCACTTTGTAGTTCAGGTTGGCCCTGAGCTCACTATGTACCCCATGCAAGCCTCAAACTGAGTAATCCTCCTGCCTCTGCCTCCCAAGTTCTGGGATTACAAATTTGAGCCACATGCCTGGCATTGTATGTGATTACCGGGGATCAAACCAGGGACCTTGCACTTGCTTGGCAGGTGCTGGAACCACTGAGCTAAATCTCTGGCCCCACAAGGTTTATCTTGTACTACCTTAGATTCACATAACATCTCACAGATGGATGATGATGGACAATATTAAGTAAATATTTGAATAATAATTTAGTAATTGATATGTTAATGATTTGAAGTACAATATTCTACATGTCTATTTTATGAATGTGCAAAGTGAATTTCAAAGACCTTGAAGTACTCTCCAAAAGTACAATATTTAGTAGAAACAAAACTTATGATTCAAATTTGAGTGACTTTTAGTGCTACCATGCTTAAATTTCCATTGGTCACATATTCAGTCATTATATTATCACCTTTCTGAATGCAAAAAGGAATTTTGTCTTAAAACCTGAAGCAGTGTAAATCTATCATACACTTATTTATTTTAATGACTCCATTCTGAATATTCATTGAGTTAATTTAGAATTAAAGTTAATAGGTTTTATTTTGTCATTCAAAGCCAGATTAATTAAATCCTAATTATGAAGACTATCTAATACAGTTATCTCAGAACTATATTAATAAAGAACTAGAATATAGTAGGAAGCAAAACTTCTAAAATTTCTCAAATTCTAGATGACAAAGAAAATTTGAATATTTTCCATGTTTAAAATTTTAAATAAATAGAATATTCGACTCTAATAGGATCATATATCTAGGCTTTATTTTAAAATTCCAGGTAAACCAAACAATTACTATTTAAATATTAGAAGCCATAAAATAATGAAAGAGAACATGATGGTGCATGTTTATGTAAAAACACATACATGAAAGTTTTGTGCAAGTGGTGATGGATTTATAGACATGAAAAAAGCTTCCTGCCCTAAAACAATAGATAGAGGTACAGGATCCAACAATTTATCAGCAGGAGAATAAGAAAAAAGCAGAAATTGACATGAAAGCACTGGGACAGGATTTACAAAGGTGTGGTATTATAAAAAAGGACAGCTACTTGGAATTTGGCAAGGTTATGAAGCTTCAGAGAAAATTACATTCATGTGACAGTAAGCACAGAGAAAGATTCAGAGCATGATTATAAGATTTATATTTGTCATATGAATGCAAAAAAATACATAAATGTACTATATGGTAATGCTGACAAGCAGATATCCCCTATTTAAGAGTGAGAATACAAACTCTTTGAACAACAGAAAGGTATTTAGATGTTACTTCCGAAGTAATATAAGCATAATTTTAAAACATTTTATTCCTTAACAAGAATTTGTTCTACTAATTTTATAAATTTGCATGAAATATTGCATATTCAAGGACATTCAATGTGTTACTTTGTGTAATGTCAGATGGTTGGATTTTTATATAGACAGAAATATATTATTAAAAAGTGAATACCAAGTTTATATCATTACCTAAAAACGATAACTATTCAACTACTAAAAAAAAAAATGAGGACACTTTTTCTTCCTCCATATTTAATGGAAATAATACCAGACATAGATGTTTGAATATCTTAAAAGAAAAATACTAGACACGACAATGTTAGCGGAATTCAATCGAGACTATTCACTCAGTATCAGAAGTTCTGAGCTCTTTCCTGAGCAGAGAGCACGCTGAGGTTTCCGGAGGAGACCCCGGAATAAGTAGATACGTCAGCCGCCTGGCTGGAGCTGGAAGGGGCCTCCCTTGGGCGTGGTGTGAAGAAGTGCTGCTTTACCAGTTATGCTGCCTTGGATGTGGGCCCGAGAGCTGAGTTGGACAGAGATGATTGCTCCATAGGTCAATAAACTTGACGTGTTCTATTCCTCTCCTTCATAAATAGGGTGAAAATGAGCTCCTCTGACTTGTTTTTCAACTGGGCCAGCCAGAAGAAGGAGGGCACACTCTCTTTAAAATAAAGACCGTTTGGGCTGGAGATATAGCTCAGTGGTTTTGCTGCGTGCCTATGAAGTGCAAGGTCCCTGGATCGATCCCCACAACCACATACAATGATATGATATTGGGCATGATGACTCACGCCCACCACCAATCAGTACCACACCCCCACAATGCTGAGCATGGTGGCTCACACCTGTAATCCCAGAACTCAGGATGCGGAGGCAGGAGGATTGCTGAATTGGAGGCTTGCCTGGGCTACGCAGTGAGCTCAGGGCCACCCTGAACTACAAAGCAAGACCCTGTTTCAAAAAAAAAAAGCCCCTTTCTTTTCTGGTTTTGCTGATCCTGGGCTTTTCCTTCAACAGGGGCTTACTGGAGACAAAATGAATCAATTGAAAATCATCACGAAACAATTTTGAAAAGTTGAAGAAAAGGGTTAGGTGGAAAATGCGTTAATTAAAATAAAAACTTTTGGAAAACTAAAAACTAATGAACATACTCTGTAGTATTTTATTCAGCTCCTAAAATATTTTTTAAATAAGAAAAGTAGCATATATTCCAAAGGAAAACAAAAAAAATCATAGGAAAACATATAAAAGGGAAATAAATATGGAAAAAGAAACTGGAAGACACAGAAATGAAATATGGGTATTTATTTGAAGATACATATGCATTTCTAAAAATATTACTAAGTTAAATGTGATAATAACTAAGTATATTTTGACCACTTTGGATTGTGTAGATAAAGCATTAGCTAAGTGTAGGATACTTTTTTCTTTTCTTCTATTGTGATATAGGTCCATCTTATATACACATCATGATTACACTCAACATTGAGAATGTGTACCAGTATATGATGCAACTTAAATCTCATTGGATACATTTTTAGATAGTATCAATCTAGGGATAACATGGTGAAAACATTTGTAATTCTCAACTTGCAAGAAGTCTCCTGTGCGGAGCACATGTGCCCCCAAATCTAAGAATGGATCCTAAGGAACAAAGGAGGTTAAGAGTAGGAACTGTCTATTGAGGTGGAGAACACCCCTACCTAGCAGGGACAGGGATGTGGGTTATCAGTGACTCTGTTTACAGAGGGAGCTTTAGAGAACCATATCATGAGATGGGTACAATACAGGACGAAACTTTGATCAACCAATAAGAGTACAAGTATAATCTCTTAGGTGAAATTAATCTAGTGTGGAAAGAGTCAGGAGCAAGTGTACCTGGAAAGAACAAGGACTTTTCCCTGAAAGGAATGGTCCAGAAGCCTTGGTTCCCTGCCCAAAGAGAATGATGCCTATCAGAGTATCAATCATTTTCACTCATCCTTTGGGGATTATGTAGGTGTGGTCTCTGCATTTTTATTTTTTTTTTTAGTTTTTTGGCAGTACTGGGGATCGAACTTGGGCCCTTGTGCTTGCGGGGCAGGCACTGGAACCACTGAGCTAAATCTCTGTCTCAACAGTTACTTTTTAAATTGATTTTACTGGTACATTTTATACATAAAATATGATCATACTTAACACTGAGAACTTGTACTTGTAGATGACACATCTTGATTCTCATTTTCCTTTTCCCCGCCCTCCCTATAACCTCCACCTCTTAGATACATAAGCTTCATTTCATTATTTTGCTGTCATTTTTCTTTTCCTTCCTTACTTTTCCCTTCCCACCCTTTCCCTTTTTCTTTTGCATATTTTCTTCCTATTTCAAATGAAGTATCATACATTTTGAATTCACTTACACTTTCAGTTTTTTCATAATAGAGAAAAGATACTGTACTTAAACATTTGTATCCCATTTATTTCACACATCAATAGGTTCTCAAGGTATGTCCACTTGAGAATAAATGTCTCGAATTTATCAGTTTTATGACTAATATTCTCTTTTATAGAAAAAAAGCACATCTTTATCCATTCCCCTGTTGATGGCCATTTTGGCTGTTACCATGATTTAAAAATCACAAACTGAGCTGCTATAAACATGAGTGTACATATATTGCTATGGCATGATTCTTTTAATTCTCTTGTGAATATTATTAGCAGGGGACCTTGAGTTCTAGTTTTTAAGGAATCTCCACTCTGATCTCCATAGTGGTTGCGCCAGTCTACATTCCCACCAACAGTGGAGAAGGGTTCCTCTCTCTCCACATTCCCACTAGCATTTGTTGCTGGTTGACTTTGTGATAACAGCCATGCATCTAACATTTATCTTATGACCTCCACTCTAGCTTGCATGTATGTATCTATTTTGAAATAGATACCAAATCCTATCTCTCTCATCTTTCTACTTCTTTACACCTTTATATCTGACATTTAAATTTAGGCCACTATAATCCCAGGTTTTCAAAAGAATTTTTGTATCAGGTTTTTAATTCATGTCTTCTGTTAATTTATGCCTAGTTAATTGTCTGTGTTGCCTTTACACTATCCTACCCAACATAATGTAATGATGCCACTACTGCTAAGTAGCATTATCTCTTAAGTAGCCATTATCGGAAAATAAATTTGGATCCCCTAACTACTCATTAAGTGTACAACTGTCTGAGCTTATAGTCTGTGAAATCTATTCTGAGCTCTTCTCATCATAGAGTTAAAGCTATCAGTGGAAGCCCATGCTTACTTTATGTCATCATTTTCTCTCTGTCATTTTATTATATAATGAGCAATTCTAATGTGCCTTCACCTAAAACATGTTATTTTTCTTCAAATCTAGGTTTCTTCTTTAATGGAAATCATGACTTTAAAAATGTCTTGTCATTTATTCCTAAGGATGAGCAGAAGCTGATTGGTAATTTACAAAATTATATTTTCATTTTGACAAAATACTTCTCAAGATATATTTTTTCTTGTGTCTTTGATCATTTATCTACCTGTCAGGCTTGTAGCTTGAGCACTTAAATATAACCTTTCATTCCGATTTTTTTAAGTGTTCTTTTAAGTATAAGAATATTTTTGGAGTATGTTTAGAAATGTAAATATGTTGGGAAATGTTGACTTTTCCCTTTAGTGTTATAATATTTGATCCATTTTTTGAAATGCTATGAGTGTACTTTAAAATCTATTATAATATTTTAGTGTAGATATTTAGATATAGCAACTAATTCAGTCTTGTTAACTTTTCATTCACCTTAGTTGAGTGCTTAGTGCTTATTTTCATTTTATTTTTGATTATTATTTTTACTCGATTTCTCACTTATGTTAAATTATACTATAAAAATATCACACATATGCATTTAGTGACAGTCTTCACTTTGCATAATGATGGGGAACGTTAAAATGAATATATGAATTTGAAATGGTACGACATAATCTTATTAATCAGAAATTACAGCATTGCTAGTACCTTCAAACACTTTTGTCAAAACATTAAAAGCTCTATCAGTTGTACCAAGATAGACAAAAGAGAAACTTTCCCTAATATTATTCCATTATACATTCTCTAAATAGGAGAATAATTGAAGATTAAGTATTTAATTTCTGTATTAAAAAAAAAAACTCATGAGGGGTAGTTTAACAATGCCATACTTCCTGCTGTCATATCACTTGGGATGTGGAGGACCTCTCCAAAATGTGACAGATTGTCGTATTTCTTTATAAGTTTAGATCTACTTTCAACATTTTCCTTATTGCACATTCCGTGTCAGAGAAGACCTTCAAAGCAGAACTTAGTTGCTTGTTGGCAAGAGCTGACTCCATCATGATAGGCTGCTCACCCTTCTTTCCCCATTACTGAGTTAACTGAAACATTTTAAATATGCATTATGATCACATTCAACATTGAAAACTTGTACCCTGCACATGACATATCCTTTTTTAATTGAATTCTTTCTTAGTACATTCTATATACAGCTCACAATCACAGTCATATTGGGGAATTTGTACCAGTATATGACAAGTTAATTCTCATTTTTACCCATATCCCTACACACCCACAACCCCCCACCCCTTATATACATGCTATATCTTTTTCTTTCTGAATCATATTTATTCTTTCCCCTCATTATGTTCCCCCTCCACATTCCCTTTGAATATTTCCTATTTTACAAAACATATCAAGGGTGCTCAGGTGAGTTCACTCGCCGCTCGCCGGAAACCTAGACTACAAATGGCTTATCTTGATTTACATTTTTTCCCCATCCTCCACCCTCCCCACCACCTCCTATATAGGCAAGATTTGTTTTCATTTTCTTATTTACCATCATATTTCCCCCTTCTTTACATTCCCCTACTTCATTTTTCTTTCCCTTTGACAATTTTCTTCCTTTTTCACAGTACCTACTATAAATTCTGAACCTCATTTATACCTTCAGTTTCTGATACCAGAGCTGTCTCTATTTGGTAACGACAAGATGTTCTGAACAGAAGAACCCAAAAGCTCAGCCAAAAACAAAATAAAACCAACAAACCAACAAACAACAACAACAACAACAACAACAAAAATTGTACACCTTTAAAAATCATGTTAGCTTCTTAGGTCTTCACATCCAGAAGTGGGGCATGAACTCATGGTGGGACACCCAGAACACTGTCATTTTCTCCTGGAAAAACATGATCTGTTTTAGGAGCTAAACTGACTTCATCAAACTAATCGAAATTACTCTCTGGATCTTACTGTCAACTGCTGGAAACTAAAACCTTTTTTTTTTATAACTAAAAATTCCCCTCATAGAAGCATATTAAGACTTGACTGAGTGTTTGGAAAAATGATGAATCAATTTGGTTTGGGGGAAACTTAGAATATTGTCTACATGATTCAACACACTCTAATGACAGTGTTTCACACTGATGTTCTTACTTTGTTTACCTGTTTTACCATAGGATCTAAATTTTTTTGTTTTCTCTTGTGACATTTGTCTTTTGGCCTTCTCTCACTAGTAGGAAAGTGATATTTCCATCGAAACAAAAGTAAAAATAAGGCTTAAAAGTGTTTGCTTGACTTAGAGCCACTGGGTTTGTTCTTTTAGTTGAAATTTCATCAGATGTGTGTTCACAATATCTCAGACAACAAAAGACCTAAATGTTTGTACCACATAATGATCCCTTAGAAAGATACACTACAAGATATGTAAATCAACACTTCTATTAAGTAAATTTTGATCAGTTGTTCAAATCTTTTTTTAAATTGAATTCTTTATTGGTGCATTTTATGGACAGTTCACAATCGTACTCAACACTGGGGAATTCGTACCAGTATTTGATATGAGTTAATTCTCATTTTTACCCGTATCCCTACTCACCACATAACACCCCCCCATATACATGTGCTTTATTTTTCTTTTCAAATAATATTTATTCTTTCCCTTCATTACTTTTCCCTACCACATACCCTTTGAGTATTTCCTATTTCACAAAATCTGTCATATTTCCTTGGAACTCATTTACATCTACACGTTCTCATACCAGAGAAAAGATATGGTATTTACATATCTGTGATCTATTTATTTAATTGTTCAAATCTTGTCTTTTATATGATACATTTTTTATGAAATGATGTACATGTTGTATGTTGGCAATTGCATGTTCCAAAAAGATGCATAAACAGTTTTACAGTTTTATGATTTGAGTTTATCAGTATTAAGTTGATATCAGTTTTAAGCAGATAATTTCAAATATTTGTATTAAGTGTTTTTACTAAGCAATGAAGATTTTTATATCCCTACAGATATTATGCTCTAACCCTAATTTACAATTATTTGTGCTCAGCCTTAAATGTACTGAGATAATGGTTGAAACATCACAAATTAAATAAATGTAATGACACCTTTAATGGTTCATCTGTAGCAGGGTCTCTGTCCTTAATAAAAGAGTGGTCTTATCCTGCTGTGCTAGATATAGGATATGTTTCTTAAGGTTCAGTGTTAGTTCATTGGCCTGCTGTGATCTCCTCCAAGTCAATAGTTGTCAGCCAGTTTGTTGACTATTATTTGAGATAATAAATCTTGATCTTTGCCATAGTAAAAGTCAATATCCACTTAAGTTAAGAAAATCAGTGTTTTCTTTTCTTTTCCTTTCATTCTTTTTTTGTTGTTGTAAAACAGGAATTGCCTAGATCTTATGGCACCAAATCAACAGATCTATTTCCTGTGGTGACATGGTTCTGACATGCCTTGATTGGGGTAGAGAATAATATAGAGTCACTAGAATGTCAGAGTGCTGTGATTTACCTCTCAGAACACTTTCCAATTCAAGTGAAGAGATTCCTACAATGAAAGTTATAAATTGGGCTTTACTGGCTCTACAAGTGTCTGTGATTTGTGTATACTGGAGTAGTTATTTACTAGTATTTCAATTTAACTTAAAGAATACCTGAATTTAGACATAAATAAATGATTACTTTACAGTTTGTTACTTAGCCACATGTATATTTAAAATAAAAAAAAATTTTGAACAACCAGTCTTTGACAAATTAGTAGAATAATAATAGTGTTATTCTACAATGGCTATTACATTATTTTTAAATGTACCAAAGGTTTATCATAAAACAATT
This sequence comes from Thryonomys swinderianus, assembly GCA_004025085.1. Lineage (NCBI taxonomy): Eukaryota > Metazoa > Chordata > Mammalia > Rodentia > Thryonomyidae > Thryonomys > Thryonomys swinderianus. The sequence goes on from PVIC010033208.1 coordinate 17,308, forward strand.
GTTTTTTTGCTGTATATTGAATTCCTAATTCACCTTTTATGCACCAACAGTGAGGAGAGAGACAATATTCATTGAACTTCTAGATAGATTAATAAAATCTATCAAAATAGATATTTATCATCTTATTAATTCTTTTAAGTGCCTCAGTTGATCTTTATTATGTCTATATGTTCTGTCCAGTTATTATTATTTATCTAATTATTATATTTCAATATAATGTATTATTCTATATTATCTTTAGTCAACTGTCATAAGTCCTCCACACTATAATTTTCATTTTGTATTTCAAGTAAGAGAAATATTTTAAAAAATTTTGATTTTCCGTGGATGTGTGGCTGTAATAATATATGCCTGTACATCCCCCACCAACATACTTTCTAAAAGAAAAAGAAAAACTGTCTGTCAAACAAGTATGTTAATCTGTATCAACAGTAACAATTCGTGCTTTAGAGAGTAGCCAGAGAAAGGATTAATAGATTCTATAGAAAAATACATATTCCTTACTCTAAAAAAGGGAATCTCATTTCATATGAGGAAATTCTTAAATCAAATCTGGTATGTAAAATTCTGATTCTGACAACTGAAGAGCCAAAAGGAAGAGACTGAGTTGGGAATTTGAAAAATACTTTGTTTCTGGGGAGTTTGATTTACTGGAGTGGAGGTGTTCCTTGAAGTTTGATGGTAAATGGAAATGAAGAGAAAAAAGGTTGAAATAAATTAGCAGAAATAAATACCATCACAATGCTCAGAAACCACATGGATCCAGCACTTCAAATTGGCTCAGCTGATGAAAGAAATATCCCTATCACTGCGCTCCATTTCCAGCACAAGATTACCATTAAAATAAGACATAGGTATTATTTATAAGAATCCTATAATTTTGTTCTACTTCAGAGGGTTGAATGTTTAGAAAATGAAAATAGTGGGCATACATATGTAAAACTAAAGTAAAATAAAGTAAACTAAAAAAGGAAAAAACCACTTAATTGATGTATATATTTAGTATTCACAAGCCAGAATAAGAAAATTTTATTATGTTTCATGAGTCAATTATTGTTATCACTGCTTTATTTCTTCAGATTTACAAGTAAATCTTGTGTATTTTTGCCTGAGCTTAATGGTCAGTCATTTTTTGGGGGAAGAAAATTTTCCTTATGGAAAAAAACAAAAGTAGAGAAGTTACTAGACTCGACTAGACTAGAATAGACTAGACTAGACTAGACTAGACTAGACTAGACTATATTATTAATTATGGATTTTAAAACAATTATTTGAAGAAATTTTTAAATGTCTCATATTTGAAATCCAAAAACTCAGAAAGTACACATGTAAGTGAAGCTATATGTATAACAAGTTAATAAATTTGAAAACATAAAATTAAATAAAGTGATGCAAGAAATGTGTATTGAATAATGTTCCTTAAAAAATAACAGGTTAGACTGGAAATATTTGAAAACAATTAAACAAAAAAACTTGAAATGAGTTGATAAGTAGAAGTTTCAGGGAAAAAATAACAAGAAAAGTGAGAAGATAAATGTAAGCAAAAATATGCCATATGAAGAATAAAACAAAACAAAACTTCTGTGCTCTTTCCTCATGTTGCAGTCTAAGGACAACAGAACTTCTAAAAGGCAAATATGTCTGGAAGACTGGTGTAAGGCTATTTTTGTTGGCTATAGGCAAAGTCTCCTGAACCAAAGGGAAGTCACAGAACTTACAAGTGAAAGTGTTTTTGCCCACGATGAGACTGAATTTTACTTGGACAAGAGATGTGCTTTTTGGGTACAAAGAAACAACACGGTGACTCCAGATGGCAAACCAAACAAAAACACAGTGGGAAAGGTAACTCCCACCCACGGAAACAGCAGCATGGCTCATGCCAAAATCCAAAGAAAATCTTTCTGCTAAGATCATCGGACACCAAATCCGTGTGAGGCAGTACCCCTCAAGGATTTAATGTTTAGTAACAAATAAAGTGTGTGTGTGTGCCTTTAAAAAAAAATTAAAAGTCAGTACAAACTTCAGAAATGGTTCAGACTGGTAACCTTTGATTTCTGTACTAGTAAAACTGTATGAAATTGGTGATATAAATAAGATTTTTATGTTCTATGACATTAAGCATGCATACTTCTTCTTGTACAAACCATATCAGCCTCCTTTTCAAATATCAAGCCATATTTTATGAAACGAGATACTGTGATTTTTTTTTTACTTTAATAAACTATTCTTCAAAAACCATGAAGACTAACATTAGTATTTAAATTGAAAGAGGAGAATAAAGACAAAGCCTAGACTAAAGACCAGAAAAAATAAAAAGAAAAATTAAGAAAGAGATCATCTTATCTGAATAAGTAGGATGAATATAAGGGACCATAGAGAAGAAAACTGTTGAAATTTGATCTAAAAAGCATTAAGGGCTCACCTCGGTCAGGGTAATAATAAATATATACTCCAGTGAACATAAGACAATGTTTACCTGATAGTGAGCGTTAGGTGTGATAAGAACAGGTGTGAGTAACAAGTCTTTTGATGCCCTTCTGTCTCTTGAAAGCTCACTGATAAGGTATTTGGCTTTTTGAAACCATATTTATTTACTTCATACTTAACAGTTTTAAATTTTAAGTAGAGTTTTTACATAGTTCATCAGATTTACATAAAAATGACATCTGGTGAGGTGAGGCAAATACACAAATTTTCCTTAGGTTTTATATTAGAAAATAAGAGTCAAAATGTTTGCATTTACTTATAGTCTCAAGATGAGTAGGTGGCCATGCCATGGACAAAATAGTTATTCAGACTTCAAAGCACAAGGGTAAAAGTGAGCTATATTCAATATTACAGACAAAAAATCTTTTTGAGGAATATTATACAAGATTCATGTAGTGTAAGACCTCATATACTGCAGATTGAAATAACACTAAATTGGAAACATAAAAATATTTTTAATTGAATTCTTTATTG
>PVIC010033209.1:0-20207 GCA_004025085.1 Thryonomys swinderianus
CCTGGGGCTTCCATGTCCTAGGAGTGTTCTACAGAGGAAGTTTTTCACAACTCAGTCATGTTTTCAGGTGCAAATCCTGGTGCCTCTCAATGCCCCTCATCACTTCTCAATGGGGTTACATCAGATCAAGTGGAAAATATTTGACGTAATGCTTCTAGGTAAGGTGTGCTGCCTTTGGCTTTTAGTTTATCTTTTTGCCTTTGAGATTAGAGTTAATTTAATTGCCTGAAACGATTCACATTCAACTATTTATCTTTGTCTAAAAACATTTTAAAATAGATTAAAAATTTTATGTGCCCGTTTAAATCATTTAAGTTTTATTTGAATATATACCCAAGAAAAATGTGAAATCTCTTTTTAATTATTTGGTAAAACTGAACCTTAAAAAGTAAGTGTAGTACTTAAGAAAAGCTTTTTTTTGCATTATCCTTTTTAAAAGGATACACTTTATAAATCATATAACTAAAAACTTTACATGTTATCATTCTACAGAAATTAAACTGGCACTATACACTATTTCTTGTGATTATGTGAGTTAAATGCCACAACTCAATATAGAGGTTACTGATAAAATAGATTCATAATAGTAAAGTAAGGCTAACTGCAAATAAGGCAAGTGATAAAGGAGAAAATTATGAGACATCATAATAACAACTTGGTGGGTTATTGTAAATCCAGTAGCATAAATGATAAAATAAAATGTTTCAGACTTAAAACTTCAATAAAGAATTCTAGTAACCCAAAGACAGAAATAAGTTTAAAATAGCAGAAAATTACTATTTTGTTTAACATGGCAAAATATGTACTAAACAGTTAATTTATAAACTTTACAATAAGTACATGATACAATTGCATTAAAAGCTGGATACCATTTTAAAGTGTACATAAAATATCACCCATAGGTATTTAGGTTTTTATACAAATAATCACACACTTTCCACTCACAAAGTCCTCCAGTACATGTTTATTTGTTTAAATCACTGGCATAGTTTACTAAGGGAAAAGAACAAATTTATAGTCTATCTTGTGTGAGAGGTATACATGTACTTTAAATTTTTATTCTATTATAAATTTAAATTTCCCTTCACAAAGAACTTTCTATTTTCTATTCAAAATTCCATATAAAATTTAAATTTTATTGATTAAACTAGCTTTTCTTTTTTAAAGTTTTTAACTTCAAAACCTTTTTTAAAACTTGTTGATACACTTCAATTCGTACTAAGTGAAATACATGAAAGACAACACACAACTTCAATATTACATGGTTCCTCATATGAGAAACTCAACATATAAATAAAGAGCAAAACAAATATAGAAAAGAATATTTTTACATACTTGAGAAGGTTCATTTCCACCTTTAAAACAGTCTCAGGAACTGGTAGTTTTCAGTGTTAACTTCCAGGAGTAAATAAAACTTGTATTTTTTTTTTTTTTGAGACAGGGTCTCACTCTGTAGTTCAGGCTGGCCCTGTCCTCACTATGTAGCCCAGGCAAGCCTTGAACTCAGCAATCCTCCTGTCTCTCTCTCCCAAAATTTGTATTATTTAATTACAGCACTTTATGCATATCTGCCAAAGAAGTCAACTTAGGTCATCCAAAATGTATTGACAGTCAGCCAACATGTATTGACACTCAGCTGTGTATGTAGATAACTCACGCTTATGCAATCCCTGCAGACCGCAGAGACCCATAAAACAGCTGAAGAGCACGTTTATAGAACAATAAATTTCAAACGTAAAATAACAAAGGAGCTTAGAAAACAAGTGTATGTGTGCAAAGGAGCATCCATCAAAAGATCAAGAGAGGGCCGGAGGGTTAGCTCAGTGGTTCCAGCGCCTGCCTCGCAAACGCAAGGTCCTGAGTTCGATCCCCGGTAACCACATATAATGCTGGGTGTGGAGACACGCCCACCAACAATCAACACCGCATACCACAATGCCGGACGTGATGGCTCATGCCTGTCATCACAGCACTCGGGAGGCAGAGACAGGAGGATTGCTGAGTTCGTGGCGGCTTGCCTGGGCACCATAGTGAGCTCAGGGCCAGCCTGAACTACAAAGCGAGACCCTGTCTCAAAAAGCAAAAAAAAAAAAAAAAAAAAAAAAAAAAAAAAAAAAAAAAAAAAAAAAAAGATCAAGAGAAAGCAGATGAAGGCACCTTTGACATTTTTTCATGAAAGTACCTTTCCCATTTTTGGACTGTATTCCCAGTTCTATGAAGTCAGTACTCAATGGCAATATAATCTTCTCTTTTTCTAGTGTTTTTAATACAGGATTGATGTGTTTTGGCCACCAAAGGCAAATTTACTGTGAAATTTGCTGTATTTTAATTTATGTAAAAATATTTATTAAATAACTATTATTTATTAAATTACCTTTCCAACATTGTTGACACATTTCATATATTTGATTCATTTTCTCTATATACATATATGTATAGGGTTGGACATAGTAACACACACTGATTTTTTAATTAACTTTATTGGTACATGTGTTACAAACATTATGACCACATACAACATTGAGAATTTGAACCTCCTCAAGACACATCTTGATTCTCATGTTTTCCCTTTTCCTGCACTCTCTACAACTCCCACATGTATAGTCTTTGTTTACTTTTTTTACTATCAACTTTTATCTTCCACTCTTTACTTTGCCCTACTTGCCCTATCCCATTTCCTTTTGCATATTTTCTTCCAATTTCACATTACCTATCATACATGTAGACATTCATTTACACCTTCAATTTTTCATACTACAGAAAGGGTAGCATATTTACACATCTGTGTCCTAGGTATTTCACTTGTGAGTATGTCTTCAAGGTTCATCCATTTGAGTATAAATAACTCAAATTTATCATTCTTTATGGCTAATACTCCATTTTATTACAAAAGCACATCCTTTTCATCCAGTTTCCCATTGATGGACATCCAGGCTGCATGGGTTCATGTATGTCACTGTGGTAAGATTCTTTCAATTATTTCTTATAAACCTAGCAGAGGAATAACAGGGTCAAATGGGACCTCGAGTCTTAGGTTTTATTTTAAAATACTTCATTGCAGGGAAGAGCGCAGACAAAGGGTTTGGAATCCAAGAGCACATTAAAGACAGAATAGAAATGATTATAATACCACTTATAAGAAAACATGCCCTGTGTAGTGCCAGAGACTGAACCCAGGGCCTTTGCTCTCAGCTTACACCTACACTCCATATCCAGTACTGTTTTTCGTTGTTTTGAGCCCTCATTGCCCCAAACTAGGCAATCATGGACAGTCCCGTCTGTGCTCGTGAAAGTTTTGTGTCTCCTTGTAACTTCTAGATCTGTATAGGTTTGTAACATTTCAACACACTGGCAATTACTTATCTGTAGGCAGTTTTTTTTTCTGTTAACATTTGATAGTAGTGATTCTGTGACCTGTATTTGTAGTATCTGTATATTCAAGGGTAAGTAATCAATGAAATTTGTTGAAATGAGGTTTTAATTCAGTAAGTGCAGTCTTAATAAAGTACTATCATATTTCTCAAACTTTTATGTAGAAGTAACATATATACTGCATATATAGCATTTCTCAATTTAAAAGAGAATTGCTCCTTAGAATTTCTAATTTTTCAATTATATGTTATGAAAAAGGCTGAATGATTTTGTTAGGGAGATATTCTAAATTCCTTCATAAGAAGAAACATCCTCAAATCATTATAAGAACATTAAAATAGTATTTAGTTCTTGTGCAATGAAAATATCCTAATTTATAGAATTTTAGGTATTTTTTAAACGTATTAATGTTTAATACTATTTTTCTATAACATTTTATATACATTTTCCCCTAAATATTTTATAGTAATGTTCTGGTATTTACATTATACTTAATATAATTATCTTTAAACTATACCTGCATAACATTGTCTTTATAACCACATTACTAAGCTAATTACAGTCTGTTATAGATTTGCCAAAGGTGTACATTTCATATAAATAGAATATACAGTATGTAGGCTTTTGTGAATTATTTCTTTCACTTACCATAATGTTTTCAAGGTTCATCCATATTAGAATATGTATGAGTTTATCTCTCATTTTCATTCCCTAATATTCTCTTCTAAACTGCTTTATACTATTTAGCCATTTATCACCTGATAGATATTTAGATTTTTTTCTGCTTTGAGACTATTATGACTAATCATGGTATGACCAATCATGTACAAGTTCTTGTGTGGCCATGTATTTTAATTTCTCTTGGGCACATAAGCAGGAGTTATAGGTTAGAACAGTAAATATTTCAAAGAGGAAATGTCAAATAATTTTCTAAAATGGTTGCACTATTTTAGATCTCAAGGGAAATCTATTATGGTTTTAATTTCCCCACAGCTTCACTTACATTTGTTAATGTTTATCCTTTTTTATTATAGCTGTTGTAGTGTGTGCAAAGTACAATCACATAGTGTTTGCAGTTTGTCTTCACCAGATGTCTAACGATGTTAAATACCATCGCATGTACTTTTAGGCCATTATATAGCTCTGAACTATTTTAACATATTTCTCACCAGACTCTCACTTTTCCTTTTTTCATTCATGCAATGTGGTATGCTAGCACATGCTGGAGGAAGTCAATATCAGAGGGCAACACAGAATATTAAGACACATTAAGAATTTTAAAACAAAATACCCTTAATTTGCAGTTCAAAACACAGCCATGTTAAGTGATTGCCAACTGAGGTGAATCAGCCTAGAAACAGAAGATAGTTGTTATTTTTAAATCACTACATTCTTATTGCAAAAGACAGAGTAGCATGGAGCCTTGTGAATATTATAAACTGTCTTTCACAGTTGACTGATGGTGATAGAATTGATAGTAGCAAAGAAAAGTACTTTACTTTTAGCTACTAAAAAAAGTGATAATAGTTCGCATCTGTACAGTTTATCTCACCTGTTGCCCATAGCAAAGCAGTTTGTTAGAGTTAAAAAAATGACTCCAGGAAAGGCACCTAGCTCATCTTTTGCTGGAGTAGGCAAATTTAGAATTATTAAATTCTCATACTTTGATAATCTTTTAGACATTTTCCATGTTATACCTTCTTTTCTTGGATCTTCCATGGAAAAAGTGATGTCTTCTACCCTTGACATTATTTTATAAATTGTTCATTTCTAGTAAAATCATATTTGGGAATTGTTTAAGGACTGGGCAAGTTGTCAATGATGTTATTTTTTGCATCAGTGAGGGAGTGTGGACAATTCAGAATATTGAGATATAACTTACTAGATTTTCCTTTCCAAAAATGCTAAACCTAAGGCATATCAAAGATGTCATCATGAGTCATGGACCATGAGTAATGTGATTGATTTCCAGTATGTGTTTAACCCATTTAACACAAAAGATATACAGTCAGGTGACAAGACAATACAGCAGAAACATAATATTCCTGATAATAGTTAAGCATAAGTTACATTTATCTAATGGAGCTCTATTTTATTTTAACGGCCAATAAAATCACTTTAAAGATGAAAATATATTTAAAATTTGTTTCTTCATAAACATTGCCATTCACATGAACAATTAAGCAGTTAATATTATTTGAAAATCAATTTTTATTTGGAGGAATGAGAGTTAATATAGTTAAAATTCCATTTTTTCAACAAATCCTTAATAGTTCCTTTTGATGAAGTAGAGATGTGAGATATGCCAAAAAAATGTATTTTTCCCTCCTCTTGCCCACTTAAATATGAAACCAATCACTTAGTAGATGTGATCTTAAATATGACTAGTGAAGACAGAGTTAAGGTTCAGCAAATACCAGGGGAAGCTACCTGTCTTCTCACAGAGATTCTTTGTTGAAGTCTCTCATTGTCTTCTAAAACATGTACAAACAGGACAGAGATGAGCCTCTAGGAGGCAGCTGTCCCTCTGCCTGAGCACAAAGCTGTGCTTGGCTGTACCAGTTCTGTAAACTTCTCCACTTAAGACTAGAGTGATGGCTTCCTTTGTAGTCCCATGAACTTTTGAAGTCTAATGATATGATAAAGATGGGAGGGGACTGTAACATAGTCTGTAATCTGTTCAGCTGCACAAGCAAATAATGACTCATTTCTACTATGGGGGTTTATTTACCAGTAGAGAGAATGTGCAGGTTGTCTAGATGACATAATAAGCATTTTTGAGTATAGTTTTCCTACACCATAATTTTAGAGACTCTTCTCTGGGCTCCAGTTTCCTCATCTGTAACATGGGGCCTGAGACAGAAGATCTGTAGATCTTGTAGTTCTCTCTTAATTCAGTGAGCAAAACTAGCTTGAGAATTTTGCCACTCCCTATGAAAGGAACATCTAACAGCTGCACACTTTAAAAAATAATGTAACTAAGGTTTTTGAATATTGAGAGCTAGCAAAAAAAGGCAATGTTGGACCGGAGGGTTGGCTCAGTGGTTCCGGCGCCTGCCTCGCAAGCACAAGGTGCTGAGTTCGATCCCCGGAAACCACATACAATGCTGGGTGTGGAGACTCACGCCCACCAGCCATCAATACCACATTACCACAGTGCCGGGCGTGGTGGCTCACGCCTGTAATCCCAGCACTCGGGAGGCAGAGACAGGAGGATTGCTGAGTTCGAGGTTTGCCTGGGCTACATAGTGAGCGCAGAGCCAGCCTGAACTACAAAGCGAGATCCTGTCTCAAAAAAAAAAAAGGCAATGTTTCAGAAATTGTTAGAAAAATTATCATTTTTTTAGTATTTGCATACATTCAAGAGTTTAAACATCTGTTGTGAATTGTTAATATGAATGTAAGTTTCATTTTGGATTAAAATGTATGGCTTAATGATTAAAATGTCTTTTTTAAAGATAGTTAATAGATACCCCACACTTAAACGCATGCACTAGTGTCCATCTTCTACTTTGTTTATGTGATAATTTTTTTAATTACAATTTATTTTTCATTTAGGAAGTAATTGTGTTGTTTCTTTCCCTAATCTGTTAAGGCTATGCTAACTGCTAAAGGAGTTCTGCCTCTCAATCGAGTCAGGACTTGCCTCTTCCTGGGAGGGCTGAGGGAGCTGTGAAGAAATGATGGTTGCCATGGGATCCAGACTGAGAAGGAAGAGGACGATTAAAACATATTTGTTTGATATATGTCATTTTCTTGCCCTCCTGACTCGTACCCCTCTTCCTTCCTGGAGTTGCAGGAAGATGCTTTCTCTGAAGTTCCCTTATCTATAGAAAGACAGATCTTTCATAAAAGACCTCAGAGGTCATATGTCCTTCCCTTAGGAGCCTTATCATTGTGGGATAATTAACTGTCTCACAGAAGTCATCAGACTGTCACAGACGGATTTACTATCTGATAGACTTTAATGTCTATAATGAGACAATTTTAATTCACCACACACTTCTTTAGCTCATCATCCCATAGTGTGTTCCTACTTCCTCACAGAAGCCCTAAGGCTCTATTCCTTTCTGTGACTCAGGATGTTATGAAAACTTCTATTATTTGGCCTTTCTAGTTTTACATTTTATGGAACATTCATATGTATAGATATAATTAAAATAATTTCCTCCTGTTAATCTGTCTGCTGTTGCTTTATTTTGTAAACTCAGTTACCAAACAAGAGGGTAGAAAATCATCTTCTCCCTCAAATAAAGTTGCAAAATGAAGAAAGTTATAAAAAAGAAGATATATCTATGAAGTATCTATTTTTGTCTGGTGAAAGTAAATAGTTATGACTATAAAACTATAAGGGTAAAAACAGCTTTCTACTGTGCAAGAGTAGCTGAAATAAAACTTATTCCCTGACAGTAAACAGGAAAATAACATGGTTAATATATATTGTGCAACTATTTTCAATGATCAGGATAATAAACAGATTGGAATTATGATTCCTGAGAGAATGGTGGCTAAGGAGTCAGGTTATAAAACATCACCACGTTTTCCTACTGAAGACGAGTTATGTTTTGTGATTAAGAGAGAGATCCAACATACAGCAGAGTAGTCTAATTTCATAAAACAAAGGTAAGGCAGAGGCTGCCAACATGTACAGATGAAAGTACATGAAGGATTGAACTACACAGAAAAAGAATTCCAGAATTGTCCAAGATGTTCCCTTGAGCCATTATCTAAATGTTAAACTGAGCATATAACTTCATGAGACAAAGAGAGAGATCAGCTGTCACAGACCTATAAGCAGAAAAATTTCCAAAGGTCATATAGTACTGGGGAGTGTTTTAATTGTAACTGTGGGGAAGATTACTAAATGCTTAAGACATTTCATGGTAGTCACAGAAAGAGTAAGACTAAATAAGTTCTACAGAAAAAGTGCTCATCATTGTTCAGATCTACAATGTTCCCAAAAGCCATCATGTGTTCAGAGCCAGGGTTATAGGGAATGGTTGGATCAGGAAGGCTCTCTACTCATAAAGGCTCAATCAATCACCGATAGAGGCAGTGCTGAAACTGCAGTTGGGAGATGGGGCTTTGTGGAAAGCTGCTGGTCACTAGGAGGGTTACCTGGAAGGATGAATCTCCCTTCCAGAGTTCCCTCTTCTCTCTCTGCTTTCTGGCTGTCATAGGATAAGCAACTTCTTGGCTCAAGGCTTCCACTATGTTGTCTCTGCCTGGAACCAGTGAGCTGTGGACTGAATTGTGACCTAAAATAGATCCTTCCACCTTTAAGTTATGGGCATTGGGTATTTTTGTCTCAGTGACTGGAAAGTGAGTAAGACACGGCTAGATCCTCCTTAGTAATTTCAAAACAAATGTGAAAAATACAAACATGAACACTTTTAAAAATAGGAAATAAAATTCAAACAACCAACAGTGTATCATGTGAAATGACCAGCATCCAACCACAAATTACTAGACGTACAAAATAAATAAATAAAAATAAATAAAATGCATGAACTTATAACTCAGACTTTGGAAAGAATTCCTAAATGAAAAAACATACAAATCAGGTGATGATGCAATTAGAGAAAGAACTACAAAACAGTTATTTTAAATATAAAAATAGGACCAAGTACTTAAATGAAAATTTGAACATAAGAATACAAAAGTTATAAAAAAGTACAAACACACTTAACTAAGTTATACCACATATTAGACAAAAATAGATGAACTTAAACATCATCTATGGCAGGAAAAAGGAGCTCTGAACTTTAAAACCAACTAAAAGAAACTATGTATACTGATATTCAGAGAAAAACCTTAAAAAAACAATAAAATGTAGGATAGTATCGAACAATGATCAAATAATCAATGTGTAACTGGAATGTGAGAAGAAGGGAGAGAGATAAGGCTGAAAACAATGGTCAAAACCTTCACCCATATCATTCATGGAAATTAACTCAAAATTGAAATTACTTATTTGTAAGACTTCTAGAACCAGACATTAGAAAAAAATATTTTTATACTGATTCAGCCAAAGGTGTCTTATAATAGAAAAAGTATAGACAGTAAAAGAAAATAATAAATGAATTGAATTTGAAAAAAACCTTAAAACATATGATAAAAATATGTAGTGAATGTTGCCGGGTGTGGTAGCTCACGCCTGTAATCCCAGCACTCGGGAGGCAGAGGCAGGAGGATTGCTGAGTTCCACGCTTGCCTGGGCTACATAGTGAGCTCAGGGCCAGCCTGAACTACAAAGCAAGAACCTGTCTCAAAAAAAAAAAAAAATGTAGTGAATGTTTAAAAGTTAAAAAAGTTTATTACAGAAAAAAAAACGCATTGCCATTAATCCCCCACATACTCTTCTTCACTTACAACGCTCTGTTGTTTCCACTTTCCAAAGTGGTTCTGGCCGCCCCCTTTCACGAATGTCTTTATAAAGCATGATCAAAAATATATGAGGGCTGAGGATTTAGCGCAAGTAGTACAGCGCCAGCCTTGGATGCACAAGGGCCTGAGTTATATCCCTGGTACTGATAAAAGACATATATAATATATTATATATATTATATTGATATATACATATATATTTTATATATATATAGATATTATACGTGTATATAATATATACATATGACATAACACATATATCATATGTATATAATATATACATATATACTATAGTATATAATATATTATATACTATAGTACATAATATATTATATACTATATATACATATGCATATTCATATATATGTAGATATGCGTGCATATATGTATATGATATATATGTATGTATATTATATATAAAATGTGTGTGTGTGTGTGTATATATATATATATATATATATGCAGTCAGGTGTGGAGGCAGAGGCAGAGGCAGGAGGATTACTGAGTTCGAAGCTAGCCTGGGCTACAAAGGATGACCCTGTCTCAAAAAACAAAAAACAACAACAACAAAATGAATGCTGCCGCCAAGTGCTGTCCTAAAGAAGACAGTCTCATAAACATACAACAGTGTGGCTCATCCACCTCATTTATCCAGTCTGGCATTGTGTGACTTTCGGTTCCTCTGCAAAATCAAAATAAAGTAGAAATATTTTGAATTGATTCAAATAGCAAGGCAGCCACACGGGGTAACTAAAAATACTCCAAGAGAGAACTGACAGGAATGCTTCACAAGATGGCAGGAATGATGGGATATATGTGTGCAAAGAGAAGAGGAGTACTTGGAGGAGGAATGATGGCAATGTGTCTTTGCTGTAATTATTATTTTTTTAAAAATCTAAACATTCACCATGTATTTTGAGAACATATCATATGTTTCTTAAAGGAAAATATTAAAAAGTCAAGTACTAACTGTAAGAAAATGCTTGGGAGATATATATATCTAGTAAAATATTCGTGACCATAAAAGGCAGATATATAAAATGGCCAGTAAAGACATAAAAGATGTTAAAAATCTATACACCTCAAGTAAAACTGAATTATACCTACAGTGGCACTTCACTATCAACAGTATGGCTAAAATTAAGAATTTAACAATATCAAAAGTTAAGGGGAATATAGGAATAGGTGGAATGACTTCATATTAAGGATATAAAAGTCAAATGACTCAACCAGTTAGAAAACAATTTGCCAATTTTATTTTTACACTTTGATGAATGCTTACCATCTAATCCAGCAATTTTCTCCCTATGTATTTATGTGTTATGAACAAAAATATATGCCCATGTCATAATTTGCATGTGGTTCTTTATAGAAGCTATATTCATCACTGGCCCAAATTGGAAATCACCAAAATATCCCCAAGAAGTATAAACAAATAAGTATAAACAAATGCTAGTCTATCCAGTTGATGGAAAAATCTCTAGTTAAAAGGAACAAGTATGCTAGATGGAGTGATGTGGATGAATCTCATAATCATTATACAGGACACACAAATAAAACCTTTTATAGGTATAACATCTCTATCTGTTTTGTAATTCTAAACACTCTCTTTCCCCAACTAACACAGCACATTTAAATTCGTCGTGTAAAATTGTTCATCTTAATGCCTTTAGTAGATGAAAAGACCATGAATATGGACATTTGTGATAAGTGAGCTACGCTTACCTACATTTGTCATTATAGTTTTATAACTATCACTGTTATTACTTACAGGACTCTGATTTTAAAAAAGTATTCAGTAGAGATAATAAAGGGCTGTGTAAGTTTTAGATTAAATATGGTAAACAAAGATTTTTTTTGATATTGAAATAAGAGAAATGTGAGTTGAGAGGTAAACATACACGTTTTCAGAAAAAAAGACAAAAGCCAAAATAAAACAGGAATCTATTCAAAATTCATTTACTGTGAAAATTTGCTTCATTTCTACTTTAATACTGAACAACAGTTATACAATATACAAAGGTTCCAGCTATGTAGGATAAAGGTTATTATGTACAATTTGTGGCATACAGTGATTTCTCCAAGAAGACACTGAGCAAAGTATATTTAAATCAAACAAGACCCTAAGTCTGATATTTGAGGAAATTCCTGGGTTTTGATAATTATTTAATTACAAGTCAGAAAAGAGAAATTAGATGTTGTATTCAGTAAGCTCTACATTAAGATGCAATACTAATGGAAATCCTTACAAGATTCTTTTGGTTATAGAGTGGGATATGTGATCATGGTCTATGACCTGGGTTGTCACTGGGAGTTTTTTTTTCTATAAACAAAACATTCCCCACACCTTCATGATATATATCACTTAATGGTATTAAAATTTCTTAAAATACCAGAGCAAATATACAAGGTTAAAATATGAAAAGTCCATAGCAGATATTTCTACAGAGAAACAAGGGCTTATGTGAATATAAATCCATGATGCTTCCGAATTTCTGCTCACAAGTAAATGGTGAAACATTCCTGCGCCTCATTATTACCTCACCATCCTAGGCTGCGTTATCTACATCTGACATTTTACATGGAAAAACAGAAGTAAGCAAAGCTGTGATCAGTGGAACTGAGTCTCTTTCTTTGACTTCCCACTCAGTACTTGCACTTCCATCTCACTGGCCAGAGCTATCACCTCGAACTGCGAGTCAAGACAGATCCAGTCTGGCTGCTGGCTCCTTGCTGCAGCCGTAAAAATACTGTGAGGAAGGAGAACAGACATTTGTAGGCAGGCCCAAGTGTCTTTGTAGTTAAGTAGAATTTGAATAAACAACACCAAAGTGCATCTGTCCAACATTATGGGCTTTTTAAACTTTCCTTAAAAAGAACAAGTGTTTTATACTTAAATTTTAATCCAAAATATTTGCTGCCAGTGCTTATGCTATGCTTCATTGTTTAGTTTTATTAGTTAAATGAGTATATTTGGAAACAGTTTGTAATGCCAGATTGGAAATAAATGCTTTGGCAACACCTATTTCTAATATAGGTGAACACTTTTGCCAGGTTATCTCATAATTTTCTCAAAAATTAGTCTTACATACAATATTCTAAATATGAAAAGTCCATAGCAGGTATTTCTACAGAGAAAATGGATTATATTCATCTAGAAACAAAGCCATTAAATTATTTTGCTGCACTGCAGTGATGAGCTATTTCCATAAGTCCTTGTAACTAAAATGTAGCATTAAAATTTTAAATGGATATAAATGTACATTTGCATTAAATATAATTAACTAACCACAGCTCACAGATTTATGTCTGCATATATGTGTAATGTGTTTATGGAACAGGACAGATGACATAATGTAGATTTTGGCCACTAGTCATATTCTCCTTCCACAAACAACATCTCACGTGATAAAGACGACATACAGATGAATAGCTCCTCAGAGGTAAAATCATTAAAACCCACATTTGTTCCTGTAATTTTAACCCTGTTTTCTTAGTCAAATATTCTGAGAGGGAGACATATGAGTCTAGCATATAGTCCAGTATTTCACTTAAACAGGAAAGTAACCCTCAGGTGTTTAGTATGTAGGATCAGGAAACACACTGTACTTGAAAAGAATAAGAGATGGGTAAGAAAACTGAGCTGAGCCCGAGCCACATGCCCAAGGCTGGTCTTGCCAGAAACGTTGACAGCATGACCCACTACAAACCCACACATTGTGCCCATTTGCTACTCCTTTGAAATAGAGCTCCAATAAAAGGCATGTCTAAAACTGTCATCAAAAAGTAGGGCATTATTGTGGGAAGCAGACCCTGCTAGAGGAGACTCGTTTCGTGCCTGGAGATCTGCACTGGGTGCTGCACCAGCTAGCAGTTGTGAGATCTGCACTATACCAAACAGTGCTGCCCAGCTCCCAAGATGATCTGCGACCTTTGGATCACTGCATTGGGATGCCTGATGAAAGAAGTCTTATGATAACCTCTGGCCCAGAGTTGCCTTCCCTTGCTCCTTCTCTTAGGAACTTGCTGTTCTTCCTCTAATACAATCTCTGCTTGACTTACTGACTGCATCAAAATTTAGTGCTTAAATAAAATGACAAAGGGAACTAGCTTCTCAATAGGAAATAGGGAAGTATTCTAAGAGACAAAGACTTGTGCCTTGAGAGCCTGGGCCAGTCTTTAGCATAAGATAGGAAACTTGCTGATCACCTAGGGAGAAGTTTTAGGAGCAGAGAGAGCACATTCCAGAAATATTTGAGTACTGTCTTCCAGACAAAGTTATCTTTGTATTTTGAGTTCCTGTAGATTTAGATTCTAATCATGCTAAACCTATATGTTAACCACTAACTACATTGTCAATTGTAAGCCTTGCACGTAAGCACTGTGGCTAGAAATATTATAAAAGAGCACTGAAGAATAAACTCAGGGCCCGCTCAGTACTGACTGAGAGGTTCTCCCGAGCCCATTTTCCTGTCTTCTTTTCTTAATCCGCGCCCCTCGACTTCACGACCCCGCTGTTTTGTCCGGCTGGCTCCGGCACATTATAACCTTCTTTGCAATGCCACTAGATATTCTTTGTAATGTTCACGGCATTGTTAGGATTCATGTCCTGCTAAAATGATGCCAATTTGATACTGTAATTAGCATAACAATCTACCTATTTTGTAATTGTTTCCTCTAGCTTGTTACATGTTTTCAGTACATAATAAAATAGACCCTCTGGATTTTTTATATCACATTTGCTAACTCACAACATAAGTCACATTATTACAGGGTAGCTTAAATTTGTCTTCAATTTCCCCTTCCAGGGAAATGTACAGTGATATATACTCTCAATTCTGGCAAACACTTATGACCCATCACTGTTCTATTTATTTTCTCTTACTCTTCCGGACCATCCCAGGGAGTGGCCACCAGCGAGTCCGCTTCCTGCAGGTGCCGAAGGGGTCCGTAATTTAGCACTTCCACTCTCCCCCTTCCAAAAGACACTGAAAGCTCCTCATGGAAGACTGGGTAGAGAGGAACATGGCAAGAAATTTGCTGGGAGGCCTCTTTGTATGAGATTTTCCTTTCATTAATAAAAGGGATTACATTGATCTGCCTTCAAGAGTTGTTGAACGTTTTAGCTAGACTGTCATCTGGAACTCAGCAAGAATTTCATCATATTGTCCACAACAAGAACTCAGAGCACATTGAATGCTTTAACTTTATATTTCTTGGAAAACATCCTGAAATACATATAATATTATTACTTTCTATTTAAGAGGCCATAAGATGCCTAGAAGATTTGAAATCATTAGAGCAAGAAATAGGATACACAATTCACTAAATACAAAATGTATTTTCTTTATTTTGAGACAGAGTCTTACTTTGTAGTTCAGGCTGACCCTGAGCTCAGTCTGTAGCCCAGGCAAGCTTTGAACTCACAGCAATCCTCCTGCTTCTGCCTCGCAAGTGCTGGGATTACAGGCGTGAGCCACCACGCCTGGCACTGTGGTATGTGGTACTGATTGACAGTGGGCGTGAGTCACCAAGCCTTGTATTGTATGTGGTTACCGGGGGATTGAACCAGAGTCCTTGCACTTGGTAGGCAGGCACTGGAATCACTGAACTAAATCTCCAGCCCCTACAAAATGTATTATCATAAGGGGGTTCAAGAATTGGAAAGTAGCAAAGACACTAACAAGATATTCTCAATTTGGGGCTGGAGCTATTTTTAAATAAAACAATACTAAGGGGGAATCAAATGATTCTCAACAATTACATGGTTGCATGTCAGCTGTTTATAATAAACTTGGACTTTAAATTAATTAATTATTTTATTGAGCTAGCTTTTCCTTTGGAAATAGTTACCTCAAATAATATGAAATTTAATCCAAATGCAGTTGCTGCTTTGACGTTATTGGGAATGTATGAGCAAACGGAAGATAGATAATTTGATTATTAAAAAACTATAAATTCATTTTATACTTGGAGATATTTGAAATAGGTTTAGCAGTAAAGGCAAGTTCATAAATTTAAAGATAGTCTAATTGTAATATTAAGTGAATGTGTTAGTGTTCTCACTAATTACTGAAGATTGGTATGTTTATGTGATAACTCATCTTCACCGAGTTCATTGTCCATTTCTTTCTCCTAAGAGATGAAGGAAATGTGTGGTATTGTTGTGAGCGGCTAACTCTCATAAAGATGTTTGTTTTTTACAGGCAAACGATTATGGGATTTCACAGTAATTGAAGAGAACTTTTATTTAATTACAGATATTTCATATAGTTTTAAAGGAAGTACCACACAATTACATAAACATTCACTATAATATCCTTTTAATTTGCATAATACATGGTTAAATTTACACTCTAAACTGGAGCCATAATTATATAAACCTTTGAAGTTAATACCTAATTCTCACCAAACATAATATCTACCATTTTATTTATAAATACATTAGTATATCAACACTTTTTAGCCATTAATATATAGAGAATTCTTGAGAATAACTATTTGTAATGAACTGTTGGGAATAATTATATTGTCATATTCTTTTAAAATATGTCTATAATTTCATTTCATCAATATTTTGGAAGAACATAATAGACAACATATTTTAAAATACTTATTATTTAATTGTGTTTGAAGTTGTATGTGAAATACATGCTTATTATTTGAAATCAGTGAGGCTGTATTTCAAGAATTTGTCTTTCTACTTTGAAGTATAGTTGATATTCTGTTTAACAACTTTATGTACACTAAACTCACGAGTACTTATTGCTAACATTCTTTCTTAGCTGCTGGATCAAAGAATTTATTTGTTTGAATATTCTATAATATACAGTGGATCCTTTAAAAAGTGAAAACCTTCCATGCTGAATAAGAGATTCTAAGAATTATAATACATTTCATTTAGACATTAATGACATACTACTTGTAAATCTTTATGAGAAAGAGTGTAATAATTCGATACATATATCCAGTTCAGATAATTAAATTAAGGTCCATTTTCTCAAACGTTCATATTTTTATGTGCTGAGAACTTTCATGTTCTACTGGTTATTTTGAAACACACTACAGGGTGTTGTGACCTAACAGGCTACAGAGCATCAGAACTGATCCCTCCTCTCCAGCTGTGCAGTGGCTCCTGTGTCTAACTGTCCCATCAGCACTTCCTGCTACCAACCCCAGTCTTTAGTGACCACCTTGTTCTTCTATGAGATTAACTTCATAGCTTCCAAAATGAGTGAGAAAATGTGGCACTTGTCTTTATTTTCTGGCCTATCTCTACTTAACATGAGTGCATTTCATTTCTAAAAAGCTTGATTCTCTTAATAAGTGTTCACTGATCATCTATTATGACAAAGTTATAGGAACTCATACCTGAACTACTATGAACTCTGCTTTTAGAGAATTTTTAAACCACTAAGCATTTCCACATGAAGCCATATTGAATTTCTTTATTTTATAAAAACTTGGTAAAATTTTTCTCTTCTTTTCATCTCCAAACAAATTCTGAATGTCATATTAAGGTTCTCGTCTTTACTCACCAAATATTATTTTGTCTCCTTCATGAAGGATGTCTTTGACAAGTCCCTTCTCAGTTCTTTCTTTCATCATCTTCCACTTATTGGCCGTAATGGGCACTATTGTTTTCCTCTTCTTGAAATCTTTCTCCTCTTGGCTCTCAGTGCATCTCACTGCTTTGGTTTATATCTAGATGTTGCCCCAAAGCATCACGTATTCACAGGGGAAGCTTGTGGAAGACGACTGGGCTACGGGGTATGCTACAGAGGACTCGCTGTTAGGAGGCAGGGCCTGCTCGGAGAGGCACATCTCTATGGGCATGACCTAGAACTGTGCAACTTCCTCCATAGCGCCTCCCTTCTCTCTCTGCTTCCCAGCAGCTTCTCTCTTCCCAGCCTCCTCTGATGTGCTGCTTTTGTGATTAAGCTTGCTCCACATGAACTGAAACTTCCAGAATGTGAGCCCAAATAAACCTCTTCTTTAAATTGCTACTTTTGGGTATTTTTTCCCAGCAGTAAGAAAGTAACTAAGACACCCATATTCTTACCTGATTTCATCCTTATGAGTGTGATCATGTGGTATATATATATATATATATATATATATATATATATATATATGTATATGGTGTACCAATAAAGATTTTAAAAAATCATCCTTATGTCAATTAGTCCAGCCTGATGCATCCTTCCTTGTTATCCAAGAGCCCCTCCTTGATGGAGTGGTCAGACTGACAAATAAGAAATACACTGATGCCCATTAAAATGAGAATTTCAGAAATCCAAGGAACACTTCAGTAAATAACTTTGTACCGTTACATATTTGGACTGTATATAACCATTACAATTTTAAAAATCTGAAATTCTAATTTCACCGGACATTTTTCTTTCATCTGATGAACCTATTGCCTTACATATCAATTCTTGTGTCTTAGAAATATCTCAAATATAATAAATATTACTTGAGCTCCCAGCAGTTCAGCAGCCTAGTTCATCTGGGAGTCTTCCTTTCTCCACTGAAGGCAGCTTGAGTTTTCAAATTTTAATCACTTTAACTCCTGTTTTAAGTGAGGCCCACCAAGGTTCAGATACCACATTCTACGGATATCATTTCAGATGCTGCACATTCAGAAGGTGTCTTTTCATGCTGAACTACTACTGTCATCCTGGCCCACATTGCTACCATCTCTTAATGGTCTCTTTGCTTCTGCCTATGACCCTTTAATCTCTTCTTGGAATAACAACCTAGGCACATAAGTAAATAGCTAAAGACAGGTGTCTGTAAAAAAAGTACACAAATTCTTCAAAAGACAGTATCAGCCTTAAATAGAAACCTTTATTTTATTTTAAATTGCCTCTAACCTTTCCCAAGTTGTTTTTATTAGTTGTCTTACTAACCAGACTTTAACACAAACTAATGGTTTATTCTTCCAAGGCTGGTACTAGAAGTGTGTTTCTCAGCCCTTATCTGCATCCTGGAAGTCACATTGTAGTGAATATACCAAAAAGTCCTGGTGACTTGATCAAAGTGGAATTTTTAAGGTTTGAATTTTTTTCTTTTTTGAGACAGGGTCTCACTATGTACTTCAGACTGGCCCTGAGCTCACTATGTAGCCCAAGCAAGCCTTGAACTCAGCAATCCTCCTGTCTCTGCCTCCCGAGTGCTGGGATTACAGGCGTGAGCCACCACGCCTGGCACTGTGGTATGTGGTATTGATTGCTGGTGGGCGCGAGTCACCAGGCCCAGCATTGTACGTGGTTACCGGGATCGAACTCAGCACCTTGCGCTTGCGAGGCAGGTGCCGGAACCACTGAGTTAAATCTCCGGCCCAGGTTTGAAAAAATTTTAAGGGGCAATAATTAAAATGCCTTTTATATGTCTAGTTTTGTTGTTTTTATTGATAAAGATAAGTAATAAAGTTACATTATATTTATTTATCTTTTACTGTTTATCAGACCCACTTCTGAGAGTATTACATGGTGCATCTACTACTGCCTTACTATTTACATATGAAGAACAGACATATTAAGCAACTTTTTCAGCTAATACAGCTAGAACATGACAGAACCAAGGACCCAGACCTAGCAGTATTGTTTGGGGTCCACTCTTTTAACCAGCATCCTACCTCCATTAGCTTGAAGAAATCAGAAACATCTTCACCTGAATTATGTGGAATCTTTTATGTCTTTGTTTAGCTGCATAGTGTTCTCACTTCTCAAAAATATCCATTTCAGTAGCTTTCTCTATCAGCAGAGAAAAAAATATCAATAAATCTAAAAATGTATATCGGCTATTGACATAATGCTATCCATGCACACACACAAATTCCCAGAACATGAAAAGGTGATGTTTACATCCACAGCCTAGTCTGCAGAGGTGTGTTTGGAAGATTAGAACTCTGTATTTATGTTTTTCTTTTAATCCTTGAAATTGTGTTTGTTAAACAATGCTAGTGGAGCCAGGCGTGGTGGCTCACACCTGTAATCCCAGCACTCGGGAGGCAGAGGTAGGAGGATTGCTGAGTTTGAGACTTGCCTGGGCTCCATAGTGAGCTGAGGGCCAGCCTGAACTATAAAGCGAGACCCTGTCTCAAAAAACAAAACAAAACAAACAAACAAACAGACAAAACAATGCTAGTGGATTCTAGAACACAGTGATTGCCACTGACGAGTTAGATATCTCTGGGAGGTTCTCGTGCAATTGTAAAGAGCATTACGCAGCTGTCCTGTTTTTTTCTTGGAATTCTGTGGCTCCTAGAAGATTGGTAGAAACCATAACAAAACCCAGCTAGAGAGAGAAGGCCTGCATTCCTTGGGTCCTTCATTAGCTACATAGGAGAGACGTTTTTGATCTGAACAAACACCTTAAGTAAAAAATGTAACCAGGGGGCCGGAGAGTTAGCTCAGTGGTTCCGGCGTCTGCCTCGCAAGCTC
>PVIC010033210.1:0-20259 GCA_004025085.1 Thryonomys swinderianus
CCCACCAGCAATCAATACTGCATACCACAATGCCGGGCGTGGTGGCTCATGCCTGTAATCCCAGCACTCGGGAGGCAGAGACAAGAGGATTGCTGAGTTCGCAGGCAGCTTGCCTGGGCACCATAGTGAGCTCAGGGCCAGCCTGAACTACAAAGCGAGACCCTGTCTCCAAAAAGCAAAAAAAAAAAAAAAAAAAAAAAGCTGAGCTATAAATCATTGTGAAGGTTCTAGGTTTGACCTTAGGTATAGAGAAGAAAAAAGCTATTAAGTACCTTACTGAATTTCTGTGAGAACTCAAATACAGATAAAATGTGTGTACCTGCTTGGTTCAGCAGCGTTACCTAAGCTACTATAACTATATCCAGCTGTTCTTTACAATTCTTTCTTTAGATATAGGATCTTACTATAAAGTCCAGGGTGACCTTGAACCTGCTGCAGTGACCCTCCTGCCTCAGCCTCCTGGGATTAGGGGCATGTGCCACTATGCCCAGCTTATTATTTTAAACTCTATTAGACCATAAACTCCCTAGGAGCAGGGCCACTGGCATGATGAACATAAATGGCAGGAATGATGAGGTAGGACTCTAATAAAGAGCACCCTTTTAGAACTGAACCTTCCAATATCAGAAAGGAGCTAAGTTAGGAGAAACACAGATCAGGAGTACTGAGTTCAGAGCCTGGCACAAGGTCAGAAACCCTTATCAGGGACACTCATGCCAACAGCAATTCTTTACTTGGACAGCACATTTCAAAAAGAATCCGGAGCCGGGTGTGGTGGCTCACGCCTGTAATCCCAGCACTCGGGAGGCAGAGACAGGAGGATTGCTGAGTTCGAGGCTTGCCTGGGCTACATAGTGAGCTCAGAGCCAGCCTGAACTACAAAAAGCGAGACCCTGTCTCAAAAAAAAAAAAAAAAAAAAAAAAAGAATCCGGAAAGCCTCTGTTTTTGGAAGAGAACAAGAATGGGGTCAAAGGGGCTGATCCACATGCTCTGTTCCCATCCTGAACCCCAATTAGAGAGGGGGACATGAAACAACACTCAGAACTCAGATGAGAGAAATGAGGCACAGGTGCGATCACTGGGGAAGCGAAGCAAGGCCCAGGGAAGCCCTACTGACCCCCTGCCCAGTTTCCTTCCTCAGAGCCGAGGCTGTGCCCAGGGAGAGGAATGGCGAGCCACATGGCAAAAAGCCCTGAGCATAGCTCAGCCATGCAGGGCTCCAGCAGGCAGAGACCCAAACTGGCTCAGAGGCTTTGGCATTTGGTCCTTATCTGTCAGAGACTTCTGAAGTCATGTACAGTGCTCTTGGGGCTATGAGGGAGACGAGATGGAAGAAAGCAACATTCAGGGACGAGGCATGGGCAGGCACCACTCAGCCTCCTCAGCAGGTTTCCAGGGTCCAGTCTCGGGCATTGATGAAGAGCTGTAGCCAGGGTGAGGTGGTAAGCATGTCAAATGGAGAGGGCCGCCATGCCCACTGCCAAGGGCGCACAGCTCGCTCAGGATGAGGCATGAGAGCCAGGTGGCGGCCATCACGGGAGCAGATGCCAGCCATGCCTCCTGGAGACCCATTGGGATTCAAAGGGTACTGCTCTGTGGGGTTCCCATCATCATCTGCCCAGTGCAAGGGAACCAAGCCACTGGCCTCCATCTGGGCTTGGAGTTCCGGAGAAGAAAATGCCATGTAACCTAGGAGGGAAGGGAGAGGAAGTGAGAGCCAAGCTCGCTCAGCACTCCCCACGCCCCATAACCCTGTCCTTCCCTGGGCCTGACCTTCTCCATGGGCGCTCCACACAGGCAGCACGGCACCCTCCATCCCTCGCAGCATCAGGGCCGGCCCAGGCCCCACACGTACACTGGCCCAGCGTGATTCATAGCGCCCAGACAGGTTGTGGCATAGCAGGAGGCTGGGCTGTGTTGGCCAGGAGTCATGGTCCACCTGCTCTGCCTCTTCGCTGGTGTCACCACCCACCCAGCCCAGCAGAGCCAGCAGCTGACAGCCGTTACACACCCCCAGGCTGAAGGTGTCCGGCCGCTTCCGGAAGCGACTCAGTTCAGCCCTGGCCTTAGGATTAAAGGTCACAGCAGCTGCCCACCCTAGGAGGGAACAGAGAAGTCAGGATGAGATGTGGAAGATCTCAGAAAAGAGCAGCAGAGAAAAAGGGGAACAGCTGCTCCTCCCATCCAGCAAACTCTTCTGTGGAGTGTGGGACAACTGAAAGACAAGAACTGCCTCACAACCAGAGGCTGCCAACTCCTGGGCCCAAAAGTTTCTTTGTGCTTTGAAAGCAATTTTCAAAAATCTTTTTTTTTTTTTTTTTGAGACAGGGTCTCGCTTTGTAATTCAGGCTGGCCCTGAGCTCACTTATGTAGCCCAGGCAAGCCTCAAACCCAGCAGTCCTCCTGTCTCTGCCTCCCGAGTGCTGGGATTACAGGTGTGAGCCACCACGCCCGGCTCAAAAATCTTTATTTAGTTACCTAATATGTGGGGGTTTTTTTTTGGGGGGGGGGCGTTGGGACAGGGTCTTGCTAAGTAGTTTAGACTGGCCTTGAACTCATTCTGTAGCCCAGGCTTGAATTCACAGCAACCTTCACACTTTAACCTTGTAAGTGCTGAGACTACAGGGGTGTGCCACCACACCTGGCTTGCTGCTTAACATTTAAAAATGAGACTTCATACAAAAAATTTGGATTTTTGGTTTCACCTGAAACACTGGAGGATCTGCCCAGGCTGAGCCATCTTTCTAACATGACAATCTGTTTGAGGTGCATTGCACTGGTCCCTTTAGCTAGGTGTATGCCCTCCAGGTTGGCACAACCCCATCCAGCCCCCTGCCTCATCTAAGTTACCCTTGGGCCTTGTGCTGGCATCTGGCCCTGAACCACTGTGAGGCCAAGCCACAACCCCAGGCGCATGATGGAGCCAGCACACTGAAGTCTGCACACTGACCTTTAGCAGAGCCAAGGACGTCTGCGTAGCTAAAGCCACCCACAAAGGCCACACCACGAAATGTGTCCAGCCCGATGGCCCCAGAGCAGAGGTCTTGCATGGTCACATCCCACACCTGCAGGAAGGGGAAGAAGTGTCAGAGGACATATGGCCTGAGGAGGATTGAGGACTCCAGTTCTGCCAGCACCCTGCTCACCTCAAAGCCAGCCAAATAGAAGGCATCAGCCATCTCCCGGTCTCCATTACTGCCCTCTTCCCGCAAGATGGCCACTCGGGGGCTGGGAGTTCCTGAAAGAGGAAATGTCTCTAGGCCAGAGGGTTACCTCCCCAGACTCCTCAGACACCTTTTCCAGGGCAGACCTGAGAATCCAGGCCTCCGCACATTCCCTCACCAGGCTGATGAGGCACAGAGGCCGTGGGGAAGGTTGGGGGTAGGCAGTAGTTGGGCCCCATCCGCTCCTTCAGGCCTTGTTCCTCCTCTGCCACACAGCGTGGCTCTGCCTGCAGCCGATCCAGCTGGAAACTCGTCTCTTCCCACAGGGCTCGAAGTTGTCCAACAGGCTCCTCCACAGCCACAACTCCATTCACTGAGACCCGGACCTGGGGAAAAGGCAGACTGAACCAGGGCGGGGACACAGGACAGACCCTCCACAGCTGCAGAGGCCCCAGGCTTCCACACTTCACCCACCCTCTGAGAACCACTCTCCCTGGTTTCCTCACCATGGCGTGGGGCCCAGGCTCGCCGGTGCGGCCCAGATCCAAGCAGTGGAGGCCAGCACCCCGGTAGCGCTCCAGCACCTCAGCCAGGTTAGCCTCTTGCACCTCCAGCACCAGGCCTGGCTCCTCGGCAAACAGCACTGGCAATGCTGGGAGAGCAACGGGGTGAGTCAGGGGATCTAGGGTGCTACTGGGGACCTGGAGAGAGGTCCAGGAGATAAGGCTAAGGGGGCATGGGCAGCAGTCAGGGGTGGCTGAGGCTAGGAAGGTGGGATAGAGGAAGCTGCACCAGGGACCGCAGGAGGGCTCAGAAGGGTGTAGTCGGGAACCAGTTTAGCGGTTACAAGACAGCATAGAAGAACTGCAGAGGGGAAAGGGTCAAGGACGTTCCATTCTTCATGATGAGATGGAGTCTGGAGGGTGAAAGACGCAGCCCAGGCCTGAGTCTATACCCCACATTCCTCACCATCCTCCCCGGGGGCAAGGACATCCACTTCTATCCCACAATTCCCAGCAAACGCCATCTCTAGCAGGCAGGTGACAAGTCCTCCATCACTTACATCGTGGCCCGAGCAGAGGAGGCGGTCTGAAGGAAGGAGAGAAAAAACCCATCAACCTCAAGGCCAGAGCCTGACAGCTCTGTCTGCTTCTAGAGAGCCGGCAACTATGTGAAGACGGGTGTACCTTGTCCCTGCCATCACTCTACCATCTTCCACAGAGTCCTACTCACCTTTCAGCAGCCCCTGCGTGATGCTGAAGGCACACACCAGGTTCTCAGGAAGGTCCAGGTCGGGAGGCTGCTGCCCAAGCTGGGAGAAGCACTGGGCCAGAGCTGTGCCCCCAAGCCGGTGCTGCCCGGGGCTCAGAGGCACATACAGCAGTTGGCCTGGGAGATGGGGAGGAGAAAAGAGGAAGTGGACAGCTCAGGAAGACCCCTCTCCAAAGTGCTCACACCACTGCCATCCTGGCATGCAGTAAGATCCCCCAGACAACCAGTCCTAGAAAGCAACAGTCCAGGCATGAGATGCGGGATCCCAAACCCAGGACCAAGCTCAAAACTCAGTGCAGGGAAGAAAGTAACAAATCCATACCTCTTCCCCACGGATGCTTGAGGTCTGGGGTCACAGTGGCTGTGATGTCTGGACAGACAGCATAGGCTGAGATGACCAGTGCCCCTGAGCAAGAACAAGGAGCAGTGAGACAGCAGCCCAGCTTTGCAGCACCTTCCCACCCCTGTCCCAGGAACCCCAGCCTCACCAGGGGCTCGCACAGTCTCAGAGCCAACCCGGGCAGCCATGCTGAGGGAGTCTTTGCCACCGTCCACTGCCACGCCCAGCGCTGCCATCACTGCCACCATAGCCTCGCAGGCATCAGCCAGAGCAGCACCCTCTCCTGGGAGCTTGGCTGCCCACATCCAGTTCCCACTGCATTTCACATCCTGGGCACCAAGGGGACATAGCATTAGAGGGAAGAGAGACACAGAGTCTAGCGGTGCAGAGGGACTCGGAGGTTACGAGCAAAAAGAGGAGGTAAGTGTGGATGAGGAAGTACCCCAAACACCTGGGGTTCCAGCACAGAAGCCATGGCGGACTCACCCGGAGATCAGTGACCAGGGCAAAGACCAAGTTGGTAAGGGCTTCGGCCACTGCCAGCCGGGCAGCGACCTTGGGGTCTAGCAGGCTCTTAACAGGTTGCTCTCCCAGGGCGGTGGCAGCCCCTGTGATCTCCTGGTGACTTAGTGCCACAACAGCCACATCGGCCAACGGAGTTTGCAGGGGCCCAACACACTGCTGTTGGGCCACAAGCCCACCCACCGAGCGGTCCACCTGTGGAAGCAGGTATAGTTGGCAAGGAAGTAAATGACTGGAAGGTCCCCTCCCCCTGGCCCTGAGAGACACAGGGCAGTGGGAGGCCTGGCTTTTCCCCTGTGCAGATGGGAACTGCATACATGGAGGGAAGCTGGCAGAACAGGCCACCAGGGAGGCTGCCTCGCCCCTGCCCCCACTCCCACTTCCAGGGCCGGAGGCACACCCACTGCAGACCCTAAGGGCAGGAGGCCAGGAGGACATGGTGCAGAGAAGAATACGGATGTCTGAGCACCTTGTTAGTGAGGTAGCGTTTGCTGGCCACGGCAGGAAGCCTCAGGACCCGCTCCAGAGCCTGGCGCACAGTGAGCCCTGTAGGCAAGGCCAGGGGCTGTAGCACCAGCGGCTCCCTCTGGAGAAAGAACTCCTGCAAGAGAGATGCCAGCAAGGGAGTGTGGGCACCAGAGAGGGCTGGTCACACAGGGGACGAAGCACACGTAGGGAGCCACCCCACACCCCACATACCTTCCGAGGCATCTTGCCCAGCACCCACTCGAGCTCCAGGTCCACAGGAGTTGGGGGAGGGGCTGCGGGGGCATCCCCTTGGCCATGTATTCCTATAGGACTCTCGCGGTCATCCACCAGCACTATCTGTGGACCAAGAGCCGGAGAGAATGGGACAGTGAACACTGGCAGGGAGTGGGCCTAGAGACTGGGAGAGAAATGCTCCTTCCAGCCCTTCCCCCACACAGTTCCTGCCTTCTCTCTGCCTCTTGCATCTGCTCTCCCCACCCCCACCCTCCCTTCATTCCCCGCCCTTGGCAGTACTGCGTCCTATGTACCCAGGGAGCCTGAGCCTGCTGGGACCAACTTACTCTCTTGTCTCCGGTGATGGTGCCCACAAAGGAAGCTGGACAGCGTTCCCGGGCACTGACGTGACTCAAGAAGTCTCGGTGCGGGGACCGCAGCAGCAGTGCATTTGATTCCTGGTACTCGGCCCCCCAGATTTCCAGGGCATTCACAGTTGGGTCACCTAGCTTCATATCCATTGCAGGGAGGAAAGAAAATGGACAGTGTGCTCTCCAGAGCCGCATATTACTGTTAAGAATGGGGGAAGACAGGCAGGCTGGCTGGGGCTGACAGAGATACATGGCGTGGACAGCCAGGCTGCAGGACGACACCCACCTGGAAGCGGCTGGTGTAAATGATGGCTCCCGCAGGGTCACTCAACTCCTTCAGGACGTTGCCTGGTAAAGGGTTACAGGGAGAGATGGTGATGAGGTCGCGGTCAGCTCCCAGTGAACAAAGAGCAGCCCCAGCCTGCACAGCGGCACCTAATTCTGTGTCCCTGCAGGAGTTGCCGTGGCACCCTCACTACCAACTGTCCTTCAGCAGCAGGCTCCACCTTCTCCAATCCAGAACTAACAAGCATGTAGAAAGGCACAGAAGAGGAACCAGAGCTGGGAAGCTGGTTACAGATCCTCTCCCCAAACCAAACCCGGCAAGAGTACAGGCCATCCCTTGTCCCAACCACTTCCCTCACCATTGCCACCAGCCCCCTGGTCATGGAGGCTACAGATGGGGTTTCCCCCAGGGGCCTCCACACAAGCCCGGATCACTCGGTTCATCTTCTGTTCCATCTCTGGGTCTCCCCGCTGCACAGCCCCGAAGTCCAGGTCACTGGAGTTGTCTCCTTGCACCTGAGAAACAAAGCATAGCTGAGCTCAGGGAAGCGGTCACCAACCCACAGGGCCCCATGAAATCATTTGGCATCCTTAGCTGTTCCCACTCACCTGCACAGACGAGGCAGCTCCGCCCCCAACTCCAATCCTGTAGACAGGGCCTCCGACCTTTACAACCTCCATCCCTGCAGGGAAGGAAGGTAGAACCAGAATAGAGGAGATGGCCCCTCAAGAGGCCTCTAAAGCAAGGCAGAATGAGAGCAGAGGAAGCTGTGAGAGGAATAGGACCTTCTCACTCAGCTGGGTCAATAGAAAGTGAACTGGTTCAACCTTCATAGAGGCCAATGGAGCGACACCATTCAAAATCACAAGCAGGGCCGGAGATTTAGCTCAGTGGTTCTGGCACCTGCCTCACAAGTGCAAGGTCCTGAGTTCGATCCCAGTAACCACATACAATGCTGAGCATGGTGATTCACGCCCACCAGCAATCAATACCACATACCACAATGCCTGGCATGGTGGCTCATGCCTGTAATCCCAGCACTCAGGAGGCAGAGACAGGAGGACTGCTGAGTTCGAGGTTTGCCCGGGCTACATAGTGAGCTCAGGGCCTGCCTGAACTACAAAGTGAGACCCTGTCTCAAAAAAAAAAAAAAAACCACAAGCACACCTTTCCTTTGCTTGCAAAAATACATTTAAAGGAATTTACTCACACAGGTATAAAAGCACCTATGACAAAACTGATATTGCATATGTACCTGTATTAGCCATAGGAAATAATATAAACCTAACAATAGAGGATCAATTAGATAAGTTATGATATGCCCACAGATGAAAAACACTTAGCTACTGAAAAAGAAATTATACATGAATGAAATGAAGTACTATGATTTTATCAGTATGTTTTCCAAGTTTACTGTTAAGTAGCAAGAGCAAGGCACATATGTATGCCCATTTGCAATAGCAACAGAAAGAATAAAACACTTAGGAATGAATTTAACAACAGAAGTGCTGACTTGTACTAATGGCTGTAAAACATCTAAGACGACCTAAACAAATAGAAAGAGACCTCCACATTCACAGACTGGAAGATT
Organism: Thryonomys swinderianus; assembly: GCA_004025085.1. Lineage (NCBI taxonomy): Eukaryota > Metazoa > Chordata > Mammalia > Rodentia > Thryonomyidae > Thryonomys > Thryonomys swinderianus. Next base: position 8,250 of record PVIC010033210.1, read on the forward strand.
TAACATTGTTGAGATGTCAATACCACAAACTGATCTGCAGGATAATCATGAAGCCTAACAAAATCTATCCACTTTTTTTTGCAAAAAGTAACAAACTGATCTTCAAATCATACTGAAAAGAGAAACAATATTATAAACGAACAAAACTGGAGGTCTCACCAGTTCCATGGTTTGGAAATTTTGGTAATAAGGATCAAACCCAGGACCTTTCTCATGCTAGGCACACATTACCCCTGGGCTCCATCCTGACCCTACTTTTTTTTTTTTCCTTTTGGAGACAGGGTCTCGCTTTGTAGTTCAGGCTGGCCCTGAGCTCACTATGTAGCCCAGGCAAGCCTCGAACTCAGCAATCCTCCTGTCTCTGCCTCCCGAGTGCTGAGATCACAGGTGTGAACCACCACGACCGGCACTGTGGTATGTGGTATTGATTGCTGGTGGGCCTGAGTCTCCATGCCCAGCATTGTATGTGGTTTCCAGGGATCGAAGTCAGGATCTTGCGCTTGCGAGACAGGCGCTGGAACCACTGAACTAACCCTCCAGGCCACATCCTGACCCTACTTTTACAATGGTGCCACAATCAAAACACTGCCTTACTAATGTTAAGGACAGAAATATGAATCAGTGGGGTAAACATGAACCCAGAGGTGAACTCATGTGTTTATAGTCCATTGCCTGTGTATTTGTGCATGTGTGTCTGCATGGTGTGCACTGAACCCAGGGACTTGCACATACTAGTAAATGCTTTACTACCAAGCAGCACATTAAGAGTGTTTCTGAGATCGGGCTTTGTGATATAGTACATGCTGGCTTTAAACTCTGTATTGTCTGGTTTGGCCTCAAACTCTATTCTTTTATTTCAGCTTCTTGAGTGTTAGAATTACAGGCATGTACTTCTGCACTTACTATCTAGTACTTTTTTTTAGTTTGAATGAAATTGGCTAGCATTGGGGTGTCTGGTACTTTTATTTGACCTTGTTTTATTTTTTTTGAGACAGGATTTCACTTTGTAGTTCAGGCTGGCCCTCAGCTCACTATGTAGCCAAGGCAGGCCTCGAACTGTGGAATGTGGGGCTGACTGTAGTCACTGGGGATTGAACCAGAGACCTAGTGCTTGCTAGGAAGGCATCAGAGCCACTGAACTAAATCTCCAGTCCATGTTTTGTTTTTTGTTTTTTGAGACAGGGTCTCGCTTTGGAGTTCAGGCTGGCCCTGAGCTCACTATGTAGCCCAGGCAAGCCTTGAACTCAGCAATCCTCCTGCATGCTGGGAATACAGACGTGAGCCACCACGCCCAGCTAGTATTTTTAAGGATATGGAATTTTGGAAAACAGTCTGGTAATTGCTTGCAAAATTGAACACAGTTATCATGTGATCCAGAAATTCTGGATGAGAAGGGAGAATATATGCTTATACAAGAACATCAACACAAATGTTTGGAATAGCATTATTCTATACTAAAGAGAAAAGCAATTCAACTGTCTACCTCCATTGAGGACATATATAGAATGTGACATATCTATCTAATGAACCATTTCTCAGCCTTAAATAGGAATGAGCCGAGATGGGTATGCTAGTGTACACCTGTAATCCCAGGACTCTAGAGGAAGAGACAGGAGGATCACTGCTAGTTCTATGCTAGCCTCCAACTATACAGTGAGCTTATGGCCAGCCTAAACTACATAGTGAGAGTCTGTCTCAAAAAAACAAAAAATAGGTTTGATATTTAACTCAGTGGTGCCACTGCCTGCCTTGTAAGTGCAAGGGTGTGAGTTTAATCCCCTGTATGGCAATTAATTAAAATAATATAAAAATAAACAAAAAGAATGAAGCCTGAGCATGGTGGCTCACCCCTTTAATCTCACTACTGATGGGAGGCTGAGGTAGGAGGATCACAAATTTGAGCTTATCCTAGGTGACTTGGCAACCTACTGAGACCTTACTTCAAAAACAGAAATTTTTTTTTCAAAGGGGTTAGGGACAAGGGGTAGGAAATGTACCCTGGTGAAAAGGCCTTGAACAATCTCTACTGCCAAAAAAAAGTAGGGGTAAAGAGGTGCGGAGGACGGAGTCTTCATACATGCTACATGAATGAATTCTGAAAAAGTTATGCCAAGTGAAAGAAGCCATGCTATTGTAAAATCCCATTTACATGAAAGCCCCAAACAAATCCATAGAAACAGAGTACATCAGCAATCAGGGCCTGGGGAAGAAGTGAGGAGTGACTGCTGAGGAACATGGTATTTCTTCCTGGGATGATGAAAATGCTCTGGAATTAGTGGTGACAGATACATGATTTTGGGAACACTAAAAATCACTGACTTCCCAGGTATGGTAGTACACACCATTCAGCACTGGGGGCGGGGGAAGGGGGTGCTGAGACAGGAGGATCACAGGGTGAGGGCAGCCTGAGTTACATAATGAATTTAAGGCCAACTTGAACTATATACAGTAAGAGCCTGTCTCAACCCCCCCAAATAAGTAAATAAATGACACTGACTTGTACACCCTAAAATGAAGAATTTTATGGCACATGAATTAAAAATGATTACTTGAAAAAATATGCATGTGTTTAAAAAATAAAGAATAGGCCTACCTGGGGGGCAAGAGAAGGTCTCACTGCAAAATTTTTTTTGCCTTTTGAATTTTGAACCATGTGACTTGGTCTCCTGGTTAGTAAAAGGCAGCTGGGCTTTTATCTAGATTCCCCCATGGCTCTTAGCACGATGCCCAGCACACAATGGGCACTCAATGTTTGCCTGTTTAAACCAAGCCAGCAGATAAAGCTCCTGGCACACAGCAGATGTGAGCAAACACGGACTAACAGAATGTGACCCAGAAGCAGGGAGGGTGGGGTGAGGAGGGCCCGTGCTAAGCACGAGCAAACAAGGGAGGAGAGAGGCAACACAGACTGAGGCCCCTCTGCTGGTGTAAAACCTTATTCTACCATGAGCACCTATACTCAGGAAATAGACGTAGGCCAGGAGATTCAATGCTGATGACAGAGATGCCCTCTCAAGTCCCTCCCAGCACTGCCGTGCTCGGGAGGAAGCTAGCCGCATGCAGGGGAAGTGAGCAGGCTCCTACCTGGCTCTGGGGGCTGCTTCCCCACATGCTCAGCTTCCATGGACCCAATGCCCCCACTGAACATGATGGGCTTGATCCACTCACGCCGCTGGCCATCTGGGAGCTGGATGCCCAAAGAGCGGGCAAAGCCTAGAGCACGGACATTAGGAAGAGATGAGAAAGGGACCAGTCATCCAGTCTCCCAACCACTTGCCCAGTATGGCAGCCCCTGCCTCACACACCGTGCACGAGCTCCTCTTTAATGAGGTATCTGTTATCCCTCCACATCCCAGGCCTCACCAGCTAGCACTGGTTCCCCAAACTTGTTGCCGTAGTCCGATGCCCCATTACTGGCTTCAATGGCAATCTCTAGGGGCCGGGCGAAGTTCCCAGGGTATGGGAAGCTTGGATCTTCCCAAGGAAGATCATAACCTGGGAGGGAAGGAAAAAAATTAAATGGGCCATAAGTACAGAAAATGGGAGAGCCAACATCTTTCCACTTACATAGATGGAATGTTCCACTTTTTTTGTTTGTTTTGTTATTGACCCAGAGTCTCTCTGTGTAGTTCATGTTAGCCTTGAACTCACTATGTAGCCCAGGATGACCTCAAACTTATGGTGATTCTCCTGCCTCAGCCTCCCAAGGGCTGGGCTTAAAGGTGTACACCATCCTAAGCAATTCAGAATGTTCCACTTTAGAGTGGTAGAACCTGCAATTAAGCACTGTCTTTGCTCTCTCTCATATCAATCTTCTCAAGCCTGCCCTCCCAGTGTTAAGAAATCAAACCTGGGGACTCATATATGCTAAGGAAGAACTCTGTCTTTGAACCTTAGTCCCACTTTTAAGGCTTTTTCTTCTTCCTCTTTTTGGGTAGTACTGAGGCTTGAACCTAGACCCTTTGCACTGAGCAACATCCCCAATCATTTTATTTTGAGAAGGGTCTCAGTCACTGAGTTACCCAGGCTGGGCTTGAACTTGTGATTCTCCTTGTCAATCTCCCAGATTGTTCACTACTATGCCCAGCAAGACTGAAAGGCTTCTTAAGAAACTAGAGTGTTGAGGCCAGGGATTTAGCTCAGTGGTTCAGGCATCTGTATGGCAAGCACAAGGTCTCAATCCCTGGTACCACATATCACAATGCCAGGCGTGGTGGCTCACACCTGTAATCCCAGCTCTCGGGAGGCAGAGGCAAGAGGATTGCCAAGAGTTTGAGGATAGCCTGAGCTCAGGGCAAGCCTGAACTACAAAGCAAGATCCTGTCCTTAAAAAAAAAAAAAAAAAATCAAAACCAAAAGTCACTAGAGTTGGGGGACAAGTGGTGGTCATTAGTTAACCCCGTATTATATTTCTGGCTGAGTGGATGCTAGTTTCTAAAGAAAACCATGTTTCTGCAAAGCTAGTCTGGCAACCTCTATTTCCTCTAGGCTTTAGTCCTCATGATCGTATGAAAAGCCAGATACTTTGGAGCCCTCTCTCATAGGAAAAAGGCACCCAGATGAGCCTTTGACCTAAGAGACCCAAGAATCTGGTACCTGTGAGGACCACCTACATACAGTGGGAGAGAGGAAAGTGATGGGACCTGGGATGTTGAGATTTCCAAAGCAATAGCCAGCCGTGCCAGCCACCACATGGGCCCCGCGGCCTGTGCACTGCACATCTCGGATCCGGCCTCCTGTGCCTGTGGTTGCACCACTGAAGGGCGACACACCTGAAGAGAGAGAGGGAGAAGCCTGGGTGCCACAGAAACACACCCCATTTCTGACTGCCTTCAAGGAAATAAGGGCAACCAGCTTGCCTGACTGTTTACCCCAAGCTCAGCCAAGAGACCTGGGCCCTTTGCCTCACTCTATAGCCCTGATCTCACCCATCTCTTGGGGGACCAGCCTACCTGTGGGGAAGTTGTGTGTCTCTGCTGTAAAGACGACATGTCTCAGCCGCTGCTGTTGCCGGAAGCAGCTTGGTTTTGCAGGGTCCTCAGGCTGCAGGAATCGGACTTCCTTCCCTTGGATTGCACTGTGGACACATCTGTTCTGGACCCTGCTTCCTTCCTAGAAAACGTGCCAACCCAACCGGCACCTGGGACCTCCTCTTCCCCAGGTCTGAGCCCACCCCAGTCCTGGGCACAGCTGACCTGCTGTTGTCACAAAACTTGAGGACATTGTTGGGATTTGAGGATGCCTGGGTGCTCATGATGGACTCAAACAAGGAGTATGGCAGCTTTTTCCCATCCACATGGAGCTGGCCCTTGAAGAACCAGTGTCGGCTGTGTTCACTGCAGGGAGACGGGGAGGGGAAGACAGGTCAGACCAAAGGTCATTCCTCTGTGCCATGTCTTCTCGACAGCAATCAACAGCAGAGCTATAGCAGTTCATACTTAGCACATCAAAATATATTCCAAAAACAAGAACAAAGAAAAAAATCCCAAGAAGTCTTCCTTGAGCATTCTGTCACTGTGGATTATATAGAGTCAAAATGACAGTCAAACCAACATATGAAGGTACATTCCCAGATGGAAGGAGAACCCAGGACCTCAGTCTCAGGGAAGTCCCTGCATGCCAGGAAGGTGAGTCCTCACAGCCTTTCCTCCCAAATTCCATGGGCTAAGATATCAGAATGACCCACTCCTCCTCACCTATTGGACTGAGCCAAGTCAAAGGCCTCCACGGTGCTGGGGTTCCGCTGCAGCTCCTGGAAACGCTTAGTGTAGAAATCTAGGTCCCAGGAGTCTAGAGCCAGACCTGGGAGACAAACCAAACAAGAGCTGACTATAGGACTCGGGCTGTCACCTTCTAGGCCCCAGAACTCTGCTCACTTCTCCCAGGCCTCTCCCTCCTCTCCCAGGGGTCCCCTGACCTAGCTCCTGGTTGGCCTTCTCCAGGGCAGGCCGGCCCTCTCCCAGTATGTTGATGGGGCCACCAAGGGGGGCCGGGATGCTCTCAGGGAGAAAGCTCTGGATGGGATGGGGGAAGTGCTGCTGTGTCATCCGGTCATGCAGGGTAGCCAGGGCTACCGCCTTCGTCTCAGCTGAAGGATGGTGGGCAAACTAGGGATGAGACACACATGCAGATAAGGGATAGTTGAAGAATGAAGAGAAATAGCCCATCCTTGGGCTTCCAAGTCATGCAGTACCAGCCAGCCCACTGTCATTTCAAGAAACTTATTTTTGGTGGTGGTGGTGGTGGTACTGGGGATTGAACCCAGGGCCTTGTAAAGCCAAACAATTGTTCTACTACTGAACTAGATCTCCAGCTTCCCTCAATACATTTGTTCAGATATAAAGATTTCTCTGAGCAGAAGATTTAACTCAGTGGATCCTGGTTCAATCCCCCTAACCTCGTACAATACTGGGCGTGGTGATGCACGACCACCAGCAATCAGTACCACACACCACAATGCCAGGCCTGGTGGCTCACGCCTGTAAACCCAGCACTCGGGAGACAGACGCAGAAGGACTGCTGAGTTCAAGGCTTGCCTGGGCTACACAGTGAGCTCAGGGCCAGCAAGATGTCTCCAAAAAAAAAGATTTCTCTTTCAGGCACGAATCCAAACAATGATGTATAGAAAGCGCAGGTTGGATTTTGGTCCCATTCACTACTCAACCAGGGAACTGCAGGGTGTAAACAACCTGCAAAACCATACAGAGTAGCCCTAAGCCCAGAACTCTTGCTGGCTTCTCCCATTATTTCCCTAGAGTTCAGGCCCTATGCTCCTTATCTCTGGTCCATTTCAACCTCCTGACTGGCCACCCTGATCACCCACTGTCTCACCGAGAGTCGGTAGCGCTGGGTAGGCTCCACACGATTCACTGCCCCCAGCCCAGCAGCCTGGCACACGGAAACGATGTTGGTGGATGTTGGTGTGGAGAAGTTCAGCCTGAGGAATAGGCCAGATGGTGAGGGCGTAAAAGCACTAGCAAGCCTCAGCTGGGAAGATGGATCCTTCCCACTGCTGTCCACCTAACCTCCCACCGATCACCAACCCTCACGACAAGATTCCAGCCTCAGACTGGGCACCAAGAAACCTGATTTCAAATGTCACTAAAACCATAGCCATCTCTTGGGAATCAAAACTGCCACAATTGCTGCACGTTGTTTTATTTTCAGAACACAGCTAAGAGCTGGCTCAGTCTTCGAAGCGGTCTACCACACAAAGAAAACCCCTGCACAGTTTACTAGGTGGGAAGTAGGATGGAACAAAGGAAAAACAAATCTTCTAAGAGCACAAGAGAAAGGAAGGGAATGGAATCAGAAGTGGTGGGCAGAGAGTCTGAAATGAAGCCGTATATCTTAGAACATGGAAGAAGCTACCAGAAGGAGACACAAACCTGGGCCCAACCTCCAGCAGGAGGTCACTGGAGCCAAGACGGAGCCAAGATTCCTGTGCAACATCATCCGGGAACAAGGGGCAGCCAAACAGCCACTTCAGCTTCTTCATCTCCTGAGCACTGGGGAAGGCCCCAGCTACACAGAGACAGAGTAATGACAAATTGAGACACTCCCTGGCACTGGGGCACCTCCTCCCTCATGAACCCAAGACGGCCCAACCTGTCCAGTTCACATTGTAACACAGCTCGGTCTCAACATGCTCCAGCTCTGGCAGTTTCTCTTGCAGTTTCCGGAGACTGTGTCCAGAGGCTGCCCTGTCATGGCTGGAGGGGCGAACATAGAAACGAAGGACTGGGGCCATCTGTAGGTGTTCTTTCTGGAGAGATTAATTAAATTCCTAAAAGATAAATAAATAAAAATAACATTAATTAGAGTTAAAAATAACATTAACTGATCTGTTAAGTTGAATTGATTCCAAATTTCAAGGACAGCCAAGACATTGGGGACAGGGTAAGGAAAAAAACAGGAACACTCAGAGAAATAAGGGGATTGTAATCCTGTACAACGTGGGCTTTAGGGTCAGAGGTTTAGCTCAAGTGGTGCCATACCTATCTTATAAACAGAAGGGTCCAAGTTTGATTCCTGGTACTGCCAAAAAGGTGGGGGGGAGTAGGGGTGTAGGTCAGCGGTAGAGCATGCATTAGCATGTGTAAAGTTCTGGATTCAATCCCCAATACATACTACATAGCCCAGGCTAGTGTCAAACTCACAATCCCTCAGCCTTAGCCTACCAAGTGCTAAGATTACAAGTGTGTACCACCATGCTGGGCTCTAAACAAATTTTTTAAAAATGGGCACTACTTCCCCATTTAATCAGTATTACCTAAGCAATTATACTTGTTGTAATCTTGTGCTACTCAAGAATCAAACTCATGATCTTGCACTTTCAAGGCAGGCAGCAGTGCCACCAAGCCAAATCCACTGCCCTTACTTGTTATAATCTTATTGGTTGATCATGGTTTTGTCCATTTTGTGATTTCTCATTGTACCAATATTGCCTAAGTGACTGTACTTGCAATGTTACTGGTTGACTATAATTTTGTTCCACCTTAAACCTACTTCACCTTGTGGCTTTGCTCCATAAAAGCCCCCTAAGGAAGTGAGGTGAGCAGGTCACCCACTTTCAGGTCTCCCTTCTGTCCCTCTTAGGCAGAAGCTTTCTTTTTCTTAAAAAAAAGAGAATTTTGGGGCCGGAGGGTTAGCTCAGTGGTTCCGGCGCCTGCCTCGCAAGCGCAAGGTCCTAAGTTCGATCCCCGGTAACCACATACAATGCTGGGCGTGGAGACTCACACCCACCAGCAATCAGTATCACATACCACAGTGCCATGGTGGTTCACGCCTATAATCCCAGCACTCGGGAGGCAGAGACAGGAGGAAAAGAGAGTTTTCTTACTCTTATAAAAAAAAAGTTTTCTTACTAAAAAAAAAGGGCACTAGTGAGGCAGGCAGAGGGTACACAGGTAGTACATTCTTGACACGTTTCTGAAGCATCAGTACTTTTCTAGGCCCCAGGAAAGGACTTGAAAACATCACTATGGGATGGGGTCTCAGCACTCTGCAATGCTGAAGATCCCAAATGTGAGGCCAGTCTGGGCAACCTATTAAGTCCCTATCTTAAAAAAAAAAAAATTAAAACAGAGATGGGGATGTAGCTTAGAGTAAAGGACTTTGATTCAATCTCCACTGCCACCAAAAACAACAACAAAAAAAACCAAACATACAAAGATAAAAACAAAACACAACGGTCAACAAGCATTGTGGTAGATGCCTGTAATCCCAGCACTTGGGAAGCTGAGGCAGGAGGATTGCCGTGAGTTTGAACCTGACCTACATAGCAAGACTCTGTCTCAAAAAGTCAAAACCAGGGCCAGAGGGTTAGCTCAGTGGTTCCGGCGCCTGCCTCGCAAGCGCAAGGTCCTGAGTTCAATCCCCGGTAACCACATATAATGCTGGGTGTGGAGACACGCCCACCAACAATCAACACCATACCACAATGCCGGGCGTGTTGGCTCACGCCTGTAATCCCAGCACTGGGAGGCAGAGACAAGAGGATTGCTGAGTTCACGGAGGCTTGCCTGGGCACCATAGTGAGCTCAGGGCCAGCCTGAACTACAAAGGGAGACCCTGTCTCAAAAGCAAAAAAAAAAAAAAAAGTCAAAACCAAAACAACAAAGAAGTGGAGAATACAGAAGTCATTAATGTCCTAATGAAGCTCACATCCGGGGATTTAGCTCAGTGGTGCCACCACCTGTCTGGGAAGTGCAAAGTCCTGAGTTCAATCCCCAGTTGGTGAAAGGCAGGGAGTTTATACTCTGGTATAGCATGATTAAGGTCAAAGGGCTGTGGCTACCAACCTAGCACTCAAGGGAGAAATAGTGTCTTCTATTGACTGAATGGTTTTGTCCCTGCCACATTCATACACTGAAATCCTATGCCCAACATAATGGTATTTTTTTGTTTCTTCTTTTTGAGACAGGGTCTCGCTTTGTAGTTCAGGCTGGCCCTGAGCTCACTATATAGCCCAGGCAAGCCTGGAACTCAGCAATCCTGTCTCTGCCTCCCGAGTGCTGGGATTACAGGCGTGAGCCACCAAGTCTGGCCATAATAGTATTGTGATGTGGAGTCTTAGGAGATAATTAGGTGTGAGGATGGAGTCACCATTGACAGAAGACTGCCTAGAAAGAATTCAGCCATGATGGTGCCCGGATCTCAGGCATCCTACAGAACTGTAAGAAAATTCTGGTGTTTATTTTGTTTGTTTTTACAGTACAGGGGTATCACACATGCTCCCACAAGCTAAGCAAGTACCCCACTACTAAGCTACATTTCTCTTTTACTTTTTCATTTTGAGATAGAGTCTTGCTATATTGTCCAGGCTGGGCTAGAAGTTGTAATCTTTCCACCTCAGCCTCTCAACTAGCTGGGACTACAGGTGTGCATTACTGCACGTGGATAAAGTCTGATGTTTTAAGCCAGGTATGGTACTTTGTTACATCAACCAGATTAACGCAGCAGCTAAACATAGACCTGGAAGAACAGCTGGCCTGGGTCTGGTTGGCAAACACAAATGACAGTTCCTCTGGCTTTTCCACTTTCAAACTATCATGTTCCTGCCCAAGGTAAAATCTGACATTCAGAGGCCTTCTGCATCTATCCCCTGGCTACCTTTCCAACTTTTTTTTTTTTCTTTTTGAGAGAGGGTCTCGCTTTGTAGTTCAGGCTGGCCCTGAGCTCACTATGGTGCCCAGGCAAGCCGCTGCGAACTCAGCAATCCTCCTGTCTCTGCTGGGATTACAGGCATGAGTCACCACATCCAGCATTGTGGTATGCGGTGTTGATTGTTGGTGGGCGTGTCTCCACACCCACCATTATATGTGGTTACTGGGGATCAACTCAGGACCTTGCGCTTGCGAGGCAGGCGCCGGAACCACTGAGCTAACCCTCTGGCCCACCTTTCCAACTTTTTATTTTTCCTTTGTTCTTTTTTTTTTGAGACAGGATCTCACTTTGTAGTTCAGGCTGGCCCTGAGCTCACTACGTAGCCCAGGCAAACCTCGAACTCAGCAATCCTCCCGTCTCTGCCTCCCCAGTGCTGGGATTACAGGCGTGAGCCACCATGCCCAGCTCCTTTGGTCTTTTTGAGACAGGGTCTTGCTGTGTAATTCAGACTGCCCTTGAACTCAACATAATCCAGACTGGCCTCAAACTCAAAGCAGTGACCTTTCTGCCTCAGCCTCCTAAGTGCTGAGATTACAGGGATGTACCATCACACCTGCCCTTCCTTTCCAATTTCTAACCCCACTTGCTTCGCAGGAAGACCCTGGCTTTACTGACTAAAACCTACCTTGCCTGGTTTCTGTCCTTTGCCTGCCCCCGAGATACACATCCTACCTAAGACTCTCCATTCGTCAAGATGAGCACAGGTCTCACCAACTCTGGAAGTTTCTTTTGGTGCCCTGGTGCTCAGGGAAATATCCCCTCCCTGGCACAGCTGAGGGCTTCTGGTAGCCTCCATCTGTTCAACATGCTTACAAAGAGAGAAAGTGCCTCTACTCAGGGAAGTGAGAAGGAAGCTCACTACCTCATCTCTATCTGGACAACTCACAGTTTCCTCCAAATAAACTTAGGCTGTAACACTCAATTCTTAAGAGATAGGTATGCTTGTACATGCTTGTAAATCCCTGTGCTCTGGGAGGCTGAGGCAAAAGGACTCCAAGTTTAAGTCCAGGCTAGGCAACTTAGTGAGACCTGTCTACATTTTTTAAGGGGAGAAGATGTCCTAGGAATGTACATCTGTGCAAAAGCTCTGGGTTCAATCTCCAGTATAAAAACTAAACAAAAACCTAATTCTTGCTGGGGTACATCCCCTTAAAAAATGCAGACAGGTGGGCTGGAGATTTAGCTCAGTGGTTCCGGCGCCTGCCTCACAAGCGCAAGGTCCTGAGTTCAATCCCGGTAACCACACAGAATGCTGGGCGTGGTGACTCATGCCCATCAGCCATCAATACCACATACCACAGTGCCGGGCATGGTGGCTCACGCCTGTAATCCCAGCACTCGG
>PVIC010033211.1:0-20262 GCA_004025085.1 Thryonomys swinderianus
AAAAATAAATGTCAAAATATACCTCAAATAGATGGGCAGATAAGCAGCACAGCTTTACTTCTCCTGGGTAGGGAGCCAGGCAGCCAATCAAGACCAGTTCAGAGCATGTCTGCTGCGTCCTCTGCAGGGGCGCAGAGGCCCCTCACCTCTCGTAAGGCTGGTGGGCGCAAGAGAGCACCAGGCCTGAAGCTGGCCAGGCTGTGTCTCCCTGGGCTTGGCGCTGAGCTTCCATCACCACCCTCTGGGGTGTGCTGCATGCGCGGCCTGGAACAAGTCACTCCAGGGACCCCGCTCTGCAAGCGAAGCTGACACAGGCTGCCCGGGGAGATGTGCACGGCGGGCTACGGCTGCAGCTCTGGGTCCCACTTACCTTTCAAGCACAGGGAAAGGAAACTAACGGCGTAGTTTAGACCACGGAGTTCTGGTCCAAAGGCCACGTCTGCCTTGGAGTCTATTTTTTACGTCACTGTATAAATGAGATTTCCTGCATCGTTTGCGGGGAGAGAGTGAAGAGAAGACACAGAAAGGTGCCGAAGTCGCCCTGGTGAGGTCTGTTGCGCATGCGTGTTGTTAAAGGAGCTGAACTCCCGGAGTGCGACAGGACAGGGACAAGAGCAGGTATCAGTGTCACGGCGACCTCCTCGTGAAACGCGCTGCTTTCGCTTTCCCTCAAAGGGGCTTGTCAGGCATATTTTTATGTTTTAAAGCCCTCGATTTCCCCTGTGGCTTCACGGGCCTTTGCCTCAGAGCACACAGCAGTGTCTTCCAGCTGCGATTCGGGAAGAAGACTGTTTGCACTTTCCCAGCTGCTCCTGGGACGCGCTGAAGTTCTGCAGACCCCGAACAGCCCGCAGCCCGCCACGGCCAGGCCTCGTGCTGAAGGTGGGCTACAGAGACAGGCTGGGCCCCTCGCAGCCCCTGGCGAGCTGCGCAGTGTGGACACAGCTCCAGGCGCGTCTCCCACGCAGCGTCTCCTCAAACTGCACTTTTCCTGGCTTCTGCAAAGCGGACGAGGCAGAGGACAGCCTGAACCGAGGTGAGCAGAGCCCCCTGTGTGCCCTGCTGAGGCTGCTGGCCCGAAGGAAGCGGGGAAGTAGCTGCATGCAGAGAAGGTGGCTGAAGTCCTGGGAAAGATGCTCCTGTCCAAGCTGGTACACAGGGGCGGAAAAAGGGGAAACTGATGAAATTCAAATTGAGGGAAGGGATACCTACACATGCACACACGCACACACACGCATGCACGCGCACACACACAATCTCCCTGGAAGAGAAGTGAAGAGGGCACAACAGCCAAACCTAGTGCACCGCATTGGCTGAGCCCCTTGAACTCACGTCCAAGCCACCAGGCTCCTTCTTCCAAAGTCCCGCGTCCAGGTGCCTGAGTTCACACACAGCAGCTGCAGGAGATGAGAAACAGTCTCCACGTCTCAGTGACAAGCTTACATCTTCAGCTGACCAGGATCTCGCGGGATATCGGCAGGACTGACTTCTTCCTTCTGCCTCTCTCCTTTACGACAGGAGCACAGGCCCACGCACTAAAACATTTGGGGCAAAGCATGAGGTAAGAGGGTCGGTCGCAAATTCAAACTGGTCAGTAGCTGTGCAGACACAGCCTGGAAATGTAGCAACACAGTAACTGCACGTATAGGAAGGCTGGGGATGTACTCAGTGAGGGCCCCGGGCTCGCTCCCCGGCCCCTCTACAATGAAAAGTTGTCTATTCTTACTTAACAGACGAGGAGATGACCGATTACATAGGGAAGGGGAGCTGGAGTTCTGAGCCGGATTTGTTTAATCCTAAATTTGTATGCCTGACCACCTTCCAGCAGGTCCGACTCCCTCCTAAACATACAGAGCAAAACGAGAGGGGGGGCTTGCCGGGCCGCCCACCTTCCACCGAGAACCCAGGGGAGGAAGCGTCAGCTGGACCCCGGGCTCCCTGGCTGAACCTGCCGGCACGTGGCTGGCTCGGTATCAGATTGGCCCGGAAGCGCAATGCGGGTCCCCGGATGCCAGCGGCGGGTTCACTAGAGCTTCCTGAAACGCTGAGGCGCGCTGGGGACCAGGGGACATCAGGCTCCAGGCTTTCCCGGCTGCGGGGAGCCCCAGCCGGGTCCTCTCCGTTCTCTCTGCGCCCCACACCACCTCGAGCTGCAGGCTTCTCCAAGGCCACGACATAGAACCCCTGTTTTTCCGCAAACTCTGCTTCTGAACTAGTGGGGCTCCGTAGAGCGGGGGGGACACAGGTATGTGGGCGCCTGACGATTGATTAGACGGGCTCCCACGCGCGCTGTGGCGTCTGCCGCGGACGAATGCGGAGCGGCCATCTGTGTGCGGGAGGCTGCACAGGAAGATGAAGCCTCGGTGTGCCGTGCAGTCTGGTGTGGGTCGGTGTGCGAAAACCACAGGGCTGCTGTGGAAAACTGGGAGTCCACACCGGAAGGTGGAGATTGGAGGCCTCCGGGGATCAAAAGCCACACTGCCTTTCTTTCCTTTTTCATTTCATCCAGGCTACTCACCTATTGGTTGGTGCCACCCACTTCTGGGGCGGGCCCCCTCTCCTCAGTTGGCCACCTACCTGTCAGTCATCCAGACACACCCAGGACTAATCCATTTGGAAATTTTTAATCCATTTGAATTGACATCAAAGATCACGGCATCAAGTCCACTTTTGTGCATCTAAATCTATCCGTGTGCACAACAGGTCAAGAGCATGCTCCACTTATGGATTTTACCTTCCTTAGAAGACAGATGCTAGAGAATCCCCGTCCCCCTTTCTCTGGGGCCACTGCCCTGGAGGGGTGCACCATTCCTGTCAGGAAGTGGTGGAGATGGGGTTGGCCAGGGTGGTGACTCCAGTGCCCTGACCCCCACGCCCGCCCCAGTGAGGCACGCTCCCTGGATACTGAGTTCAGCGGGTCTGATCTCGGCCTGTTCCGGAACCCAGGAGACGGCTTTGGGCTTCTGGACTCCTGCGGGGGCGTCTGGCACCTCCTAAAAGCTGCTCACCGAGGGCAACAGCAAGGTTGCTTTTTCTTTAATAGTCCAGCCATGGAAAGTTTGAGCTACTGGCGGTGGGGGTGGGGCGGGGACTGTGGCTTTGAGACGCTGGACGAGCCAGTTTGGCAAGGGAGTAACAAGGCTGCAGAAGGAGCCGCAGCCTGCAGCTCGGAGCTGGAGCCGAGTTCCAGTGGTCGGGAAAGCCCAGGGAGGCTCCATAAAATATTATGACAGCAGTTAGGCCGGTCAAGGGCCCACTCTGGGGCTGAAGTTCCAGATTTGCCTTCATCTGTTTTATTTTTCACCTCCTCTGGAGGCCGGGCTTGCCCCTCCTTCCCTTCCAGAGGTGCTGTTGACACAGGAGTGCCATTAAGGCTTCCGGAGGGAGGGACAAAGGGGGCCCTGTCACAAAGGAGGCTAATTGGCGGGAACTCCCTCCTCCGCCCGCTGCAGCCGGCCTGAATCGCCTTGGTTTTTGCTTCTTCCTAAAGGGTCTTGGCATGGACAGTTTGCTTCTGTTTTCAAAATAATTAAAACCAAAGAAATTCAAATGAGGCCCTTTTCTGCTGTGAGTGTTGTTTAGCCCTTGCGGGAGGGAAGGGCGGAAGGGGGTGGGGCCTTTCGGCTCCACCTCGGGTCGGACCCTGGTCACTCTTCTTGGAGGACACGTCCAGGCCATGGCATCCCCTGGGCAGGAGTGGCAAACTCCTGGCACGCGTGTGGCTCCCTCCCCAGCTTGTGGCCCACCTTCCTGCCGGCTGAGGTGTTTTGTTTTTCCAGCCGAATTTGGGCAGCCCCTGATTCTTCTTAACATAACTCCCGCGGCAGCTCCGGCTCAGTCTGGAATTTGTTTAGCATTGTGACTGTTGATTTCTTTTTTTCTTTTTTTTGAGACAGGGTCTCGCTTTCTAGTTCAGGCTGGCAGGGAGCTCACTGCGTAACCCTGCAGTGGGGGAGCGGGCTGCTACAACATCCTTGACTCTCCCCGCATTGGCCAGAGGCGCCCAGGACAGGCTCTGCAGCAAGACCCAGGTAACTTAGGCACCTTGGAGGTTTGCTTCCAGATACAGAGGAGCTTCCTTCGGAGGTCTGGAGCTCTCACACCCTCCCTCTCCTCCCCGAGCGTGCATTTCCTTGCCTTTCCTTCCAAACACACTGCTTCCTCTCTGGGAAGGCTTTCTTTTTTTCCAACGACCCCAGTCCCACGATTAAAACCCCGAGGTAATCTGACTGAGCCTCCCACAGCTTAAAATTTATGTCACTGGCAGACAATCTTCTGGGTTAGTTCTCCGCCCAAATGAGAAAAATATGTTACCTCGAAGGAACGGAACACTGAGCTCACGTTGGAATCCCTGCGATGATGCCGAGCAGCCCTAAGCAGCGCTAAGAGGACAGATCGAACTGGATTTGAACTGCAGCTGGACTGCTGACTTGTTGGACGGCCTGCAAGAAGTTAATTAAATTTTTTGAACATCTGTTTCTTCATCAGTAAAGTGGAGAAAATGGGAAATCCTTATTTTGTGTTGAGTGAATAGAACGAGTTCATACGTAGAAGATACTAAGCACATGTTTGCAAATTCTGAACACATGCAAGGTCCCTCCCTTCCCCAAACTTATGCCAGATATTATTAATGGACCGAGACACTCCATGAAATCATGCTGATTTTATCCTGTACTTATCGACTGCTGGTCAAAGAGGTGAAACGAGCCATCTACGAGGTCAGAACTATGGGTCAGAACTGCGGGACAGAAGGGGCTTTGAATGTAGGCCTGATGCCTTTCAAAGAGCACGTGTTCACTGACCTTGATGCTTCCTGTTTGACCTTCAGCAACTGACTGTGCTTCTTAGCTTCCCGGAGGGAGAAATCCAGATAAATAAAATCTATCAGATTAAATTAGCATAAGGATTAAATGAGTCAGTGCTTGTAGCTCAGTGCGTGACCTCTCAAGCACATGTTCTCACGTCCCTATCATCGTCTTCATCACTGCTCCCGTTTTCCTTCTGCGTCTCCCCTCTTCCTCCCTGCCCACCGGGGCCCCGGCACGGAGTTCAGTGCGTGTGAGTGAGGAGCCCTTGGGAAGCAGCATCCGTACCGCCACGCCAGTGGGGGAGGAGCACTGAGAACTCCAGCTGACCCCCGGGAAACCTCCTTCTAGCTACCTTGGGAAAAGCCTGTATGGCTGGCTCATCTGAGCAAGGACCAAAGCTCTTCCTCGTTGCTGAGCAGCTCGGTGGCACGGCCCTTGAAGAGCTCGGTCTCCATGAGCGCCATGAGACAAAGCCCATGCTGTCCCTCTCATGCGGGAGCGGCTCTTAGGTGCCCTGAGTGTGGAAGGGAGAACGGCGGTCTCGTGGGGAAGGAGGGCTCAGGGACTCTGTCCTGGTTTAACACCCATGCCAAGGGAGTCACTCTTGTTGAGAATGTGAGGAAGGGGTATTTACCATTAAGAGTTCGGAAGAAAAAAAAACACTGCTGAGCTTCTGTTGGAAGTGTACCCAGACAAACACTGGTATCACTTACCTGAATTCTTGCACCTCTTCTTCATCAGGAAGTCATTATGACTTGAGCAACCTCCCTTAAGTTTTAGTAGTCATTTCTTTCTTAAAAATGTATTGATTTTAGTATATGTGCTGCCGAAGCGAGCACAAAAAAATGTATTGATTTTAGTGATGTCAACTTTATATTTCCGCTGGGTAAATTGCCAAACAAACCTTGCTCCAAGTCTATACACATCTCTTATTTTTTGCCATTCATCTGTTTTTAAAATTAGTATTACTTTTTTTTTTTTTTTTTTTTTGCTTTTTGGAGACAGGGTCTTGCTTTGTAGTTCAGGCTGGCCCTGAGCTCACTGTGGTGCCCAGGCAAGCCGCCGCGAACTCAGCAATCCTCCCGCCACCACGCCCAGCATTATATGTGGTAACCGGGGATCAAACTCAGGTCCTTACGCTTGCGAGGCAGGCGCCGGAACCACTGAGCTAACCCTCCGGCCCTAGTATTACTTTTATTTGTAGAGCAGTTTTAGGTTCACAGCAACATTGACATGGTAGTTATTTCCCATGTTCCTCTGGGCCACACATGCCCAGACTCCTCCGGCGTCACTGTCCCAATGGCACTGACTTAGTTTCTCATCCTGGAGGTGCAAGACCCAGCACCTAAAGCTCAAAGGAGACGTTTGCTTTGGCTGATGAGTTTTGGAAGATTCAATCCAGAGCTGACTGGCTCTGAGGCAGCAAGGCTTTGGTGGAAGAAAGCTGCTCAAATCACAGGGGCCAGGAAGCTTGTAAAGACAGAACAGAGAGTTGTACACTCAGCATCTTACAGTGTTATATTTGTCACAGTTCATGAACCAATATTGGTGCATTAGTATCCACTAATTTCTGTAGTTTATAAATTTTTTTCTTAATTCCTACCTAGTATCCTTTCCCTGTCGTACTGAGTGTAGAATGCAGTTACTTGATGTGCTTCCGTTTCTCTGTGTTGCAAACAATCCTATTTGGGAGAAGTAATTGGAGGGCCTACGACTGGACTCAGCTCACCTTCACTTCTGCTAACAACAAGGACTCTGGTGGTCCCACATGCTGTGATGCTTCGGGGTGGAACTACAGGATGGCAGGTGTCTGCCCTGCCCTCGGAGCCTTTGTTACATTCTGTTACTCTAGAGGCACTGAATACAAGTTGTCAGGTTGGGGCCTGGGGTCTTTTGGTACCCAGAGTAGCACCGATCAGACCCAAGCTCAGCTTCCCTAAGCCTCACTTCCACCTAGCTAGTATTTCACCGTGTGCCGCGGACTCACAGGAGACTAGAACCTAATGCAAAGGTCCTAGTTACTGGTGTTTTCCTGAGATCAGACTGGGGTTATGACTCCTCAGCAGGGGAAGCACAAGCTCGCCTCGCCTGCCATCCCACACTGTCGCCTCCGTACCGTTAAGGGATGGGGTGTTGTGCCTCCTGGGAGACACAGACTCTGTGTGCACTATTTAGGGTTCATCTGAATGTGGTACGCTGCACTGGTCTTACTCTCCCCATCTATTTATTTCCTTGCTCATTTATTCACGTCAGCACATACTCGTCGGTCCATGTTGGATGCTCTGGGTCATCAGGCAGTACTTTAGTGACTTTGTTACTCATATTATTCCAGCTTTGATGACTGGGCACCCTATCATTCGGCTCCTCTTAGGCCCATCGTTTTGTATAAGTTGCTTCAATCGTTTTCTGGAACTACAAGAAGATCCAAACTCACTGTGTGCAATTTATGCCCCAATCCCAGAAGCAGCCATTTTTCAGGGCTTTTGATTGGACACTGACATCAGGAACCAGGATCTGGGGGTAGAGTTTGCGATGCTCCCATGCTCTCTCAGCTGAGTGAGGAATGAAATGTGTGTGTGTGTGTGTGCACACGCGCGTGCACATATGTGTATGCCAAGCCATGCATTTACTAATATTTATAGATGTAACCACCCAAATCAACATTAAGCCAAACATCAATTCACATTAATATCTCCAATTCTCATATAGCTTCTTTCTCCCTGTTTCTAAAGTCTGTCTCAAAAAGTAAAAAGCCCGAATCCTTCATTTACAGAGAACTTTTCTGTTTTTCCTGGGTACTGGAAATTGAACTCAGGACCTTGCACTTGCCAGGCAGGTGTGGTGCCACTGAGGTACATCCCTGCCTTCCAGGGGACTTCAGACTTCTTACCTAAACTCATGTTCAAGGGTTGGTTGTAACTCAAGTTGGTCAGCTGAAGGCTCAGGCTTTTGGGCACAACTTTCAGAGTCTCTCTCGGGCCGATCTCAGGGTCCTTAGAGAGACACTGGCCCGGGATTTCCCAATGGGCCCCACACAGGAGAGGATGCTGTCACACGTTCCTTCTGGAACTCTAAAAGTGTTGAATCTGTGTCTGAGATCATCTGGAAGCACAAGCAGCCAGCACTGGGGTCGTGACCCAAGACTCTGGTCCTAAGTTAAAGCTAAAATTTCGGTCATGACCCAAGTTGTTTGTACA
Source organism: Thryonomys swinderianus (assembly GCA_004025085.1). NCBI lineage: Eukaryota > Metazoa > Chordata > Mammalia > Rodentia > Thryonomyidae > Thryonomys > Thryonomys swinderianus. The sequence goes on from PVIC010033211.1 coordinate 8,006, forward strand.
TTAGGCCAGTGGTAAATTGAGGGTCCACTGCACTCACCTGTAAACTCCAGTGCACGGATGTAGTGGCTGCACAATTAGCAGTTACAGCACAGGACCAGGGAAGGTCCCTGTCCCTCTCTCTTTCAGGGCCCATTACACTCAACATTAGGTAGGTTGGAATTTTTCTTCTCTGCTTTCTTCCTACAGAATTTTATTTTAGGCATTGGTAGTAGAGTTAGCTCTTCGGTCACTTTCTTTGTTGTAGCTGGGTTGTTTTTTTTTTTTTTTTTTGGATGCCTAAATGATTTATTTTACATTTGCACATCGAAGGTTTGCTCTGTTTTTCAGTCTCCTATTAGGGTATGCTTTCAGGGAGCATGCCTGTTAACCTCATACAAATTCATGTCAAAGTTTGCACTTCATTCATTCATTACTGGAGTGAATTTTAAGAGCTTGAAATGGGTCCAGAGAACATTGGAGCAGGTAGGTATTTGATATTACAAGAGGAGCGTTATGTTCCATACAAAACTGGTTCTTTTCCAACACGGCCATAAGCCGCATGTGATGAGATCATCTGTTCCATGGGAAAGGGAGTATTTCCATGTCTGCTGGACAGAAATGCCCAAGCAAACTCCACCTCCACGGAGCTGTGAAACAACCCAGAAAATCAATTGTCCAGACCAGCCTTGCGCTGGAGGGGGAAAAAAAGAACTGGCAGTAGTTAACCAAAGTAAATTACTGGGAATCAGACAAAAACTGGTAAAAAGATGAAATTTTAAAACATGCATAAGACAAGAAGGGAGCCGGGATGAAACTCAGATACAGTCACCTGCAAATCCTGTCTTGACTATGAAGAGGGGGACAGCGAGTTCAGCTGTGAGCTTGGAGGCTCAGCAGGAAAAAGGAGGCACATGTGTTGTCTCCGCACATGGTTCTGAAGCACAGAGACTTTGGATCCGATGTCTTATTGGGGTAATAAAAAATGCTGAGCTCAACATACTCGGCAAAACGTCTGTAGCCTTTAGCGGTAGAAACTCTTACAGGTAAGAGAAGCCCTAACATAAAGCCCAAGAGCCCTCTGGCCTTTTGTTAAGCCACACGCTCTCTCAGGCGCTTCTAGCCAAAGCCCTTTGCTGATTAAAGGGAGGCCTCGTCTACCCGGACACCAGGCAGCCCTCGGTGTTCTTCTCTAGAATGTGTCTGGCAAGGCTGGTTTTCCATGGCTATCGCTTGAAGAGGCAGTCAAATTGCCGTCATGGCGAGAGAGTAACATACTCTGGCTACGCTGTCCTGCCAGACGCACGCTCCAGGCCTGTGGAGCAAGGCTGCCGGAGAACTGCTGATGGTGCACCGTGGCCGTCGGCCCGACTAACTCCAGAGCCTGTGTCTGGGGAAGTCGTGGGGATGTGGGGACTCTTCCCTGGGCCCCAAACTCGTCCTCTCTGTGCTGCCGGCTGGCTTTGCTTCCGGCCATCCCCAGGTCAGCAGCTGGCCCCCACCAGGCCCTCCGCCATGGGTCCGCCTTGGAGCCAGCTGACGAGGGACCGGAACCTTGGAAACCGTTAGCCCCAAACAAGCCTCCGAGTTGCCAGTGTGAGTGTCTGCCACAGCCACGGAGAGCGGACTGATCCAGAGCTGCCTGGCAGGACCAAGGCTCAGAACAGGGCAACTGCAGAGGCGTCAGGGTGCGCTTCCAGCTTGGACGCGCCTTGGACCGTCTCCTTCCGGTGTCTCCGGGCTTCAGCCGAAGGCGCTTGTCAAACACCCGGTCTCTGTCCCTCTGCCTGTAGTCAGGCCACAGAGGCAGAGACATGAAGAAGCGCTAGCGGTGGCCCCGCAGGAGTCCTGAGAGACATGCTTCGAGGAAGGTGCTGGCCTCAAATGTGGCCATCCGGTCGCTGATCCGGACTGGAGAGGTGGGCACTGGAGAGGGTGCCTGAGCTCCCAGGACTCTGCTGCTCCCACGAGCTGAGGCCTCTGTGCCGGGACCGGGCTCCTGAAGAAAACACGACCAGTTCGCCATCTTCCCCTCTGTGTCTGCTGTGCGTTCCCTGTCTTTATCTCTAAGAAAACACATAATATTTGTTATGGACTTAAAAATTAATGCAAATCAATTTCAGGTTCTTCCTGAATGTAGACTATGGGAACTAACTTTCCTTCTCTCTCTCTCTCTCTCTTTCTTTTCTGTGGTACTGGGGATCGAACTTGGGCCCTTGTGTGTCCAAGGTTGGAGCAGTACCACTTGAGCTAAATCCTAGCCCTATGGGAACTTTCTACCAAAGAACAGCACATCTAGCAGGCAGATTTAAACTGTAGCTATAGAACAGTCCACAAGGACCCTCCGTTAGCCTCTGCCTTCTGCTATAGACTGACTCACCAAGAAAGCCTTGGGGAGATGCCTGCTGTCAGTCAGAGACTTCCCAGCCTCCAGGACCCGAGGGATTTCTGTTCATCAGAAATCATCCCGTCTTGAGCGGTCTGTTACAGCCACACAACACACCCAAGACCGTGAGCCAAGAGCTGAGATCATGAGCATGCTGGGCCTCACTTTGCTCTGAGTTTTAGGACGAAAAGTTATAACTGCTTCTTTTAAAGACTGATTCCCTCCCTGTATCTTTCCGCTGAGCTGAGCTGCATGACTTGAGCAGCACACAGCACGGACACAAAAATGGCCTTTCTGTTTGAAAAGGCGTTGGGAAGCCAAGCCCCTGCTGATCTCCACTCAGGAGATCCTTTCCCAGATAACCGTTTTCATCTTCACGGTGAGGTCACCGCTGCCGCCTGGGAGGCCTCCCACGGAGGCACCGCACCCCGCGGCCCAGGCTGGAGATGCTATCTGGGGCCTGGCCGGCTCCCAAGCCGAGCGCCGCCTCGTCTCACCCACAGAGATGGAATCTGTCTCCACGCTGAGCCATGGTTTTGTGCCTGACAGACGGCGAGAGGAGCCGGTGGAGAGGACGGGGCTGCTGTGCTCAGGGTGCCCAGCGTCGGGCTCAGGCGCACACACTGGGAGAAACTTCCGGTGCTCATCAGTATTGTACTGTAAATTACCCTAGTCACTGGCATCTGGAACTTTCTAAGGCATACAGATTCTAAAAGTCACAAAATATAACAGCATGTCTATGATCAGATCCAGTTTCTTATAACTATAAAGCCACTATCACAACCACCACAACAGAGTAAAACATAACTGCCCAGAGTGCCCTAAAAATGGTTTCTGAGCTCCACAGAAGAGTTTTCTGAATTAGGAAACTTTCTCTCCAGAATGGCAAATTATTCTCTAAACTGAAGCATGGTAGGTATCAGTCATTCAGTCCTTGGCGGTGTTTAATCCTAAAATCTTGCTTTTTTTCTAATGTCCTCTGGGGATTGGCTCCTGAGGAATCAGAATTTTACTAGAAAGGAGTAGGAATGGACAGTGGGAAGGACTTAAATTGGGAAATGCTGGCCCATTTTCAGGATTCCCTTAGGCAAAAGACTTATGCCTTGCTGGAAATATTCTTGTCTTGGGTTCTTTTTTTTTTTTTGTGGTACCAGGGATCAAGCTCAGGCCCTTTTGCTTCCAAGGCAGGCACGGTACCACTTGAGCTAAATCCCTGGCTGGAAATATTCTTGCCTTAAAATGCATGTCTTGGGCCGGAGGATTAGCTCAGTGGTTCCGGCGCCTGCCTCGCAAGCGCAAGGTCTTGAGTTTGATCCCCGGTAACCACATATAATGCTTCCCCTTCACAGCAATCAATACCACATACCACAGTGCCGGACGTGGTGGCTCACGCCTGTCATTGCAGCACTCAGGAGGCAGAGACAGGAGGATTGCTGAGTTCGAGGCTTGCCTGGGCTACATAGTGAGCTCAGAGCCAGCCCGAACTACAAAGCGAGACCCTGTCTCAAACAAACAAACAAAAATGCATGTCTTGTACTGACGCCGACATGGACAGAATATGTGGCCACATTAATACACTGCAGCGAGGCCACTCTCTATAAACTCAAGCGGGGCTCGCCCGCGGTCTAAGCAGGGAGGGGCTGACTGTGCCATGTGCAGCTCCTCGAGCCCCTCGAGTCCTGGAGGCGGTGACTAGAGTGAGTGCAGAAGCAGGAGAGAGAAGTGGCCCCCAACTTCCGGGGCGCACAGGGGTTCACCGCGCGCGGTGTGTGCTGCGTCTTCTGCACAAGTCCGTCAGTCCCGTGGACCCTGGCCAGCTCCGGGCTCCTGAGTAAGGTCTGGGTCACAGCAGCACAGTCTCACGCACCATACACTTGTCCCTTCTCCCACTGTTCCCAGGCAGGGATAAGTGAGAGTCTTCAAACTGCGAACCACAGATGTGGACTCCTTCTAATCTCTGAGGGCCCTCGGAGCAAATAATAAGTTAACAGGTCCCTGCCAAAGAGACACCGGTGCTAAGCTTCAGTCCACATGAGGCTGAGGTGTGAAATCCCCCCTCGTCCTGGCTCGGGAGGCTAAATAGCTCTCTCGGACCCACCCTGGTCCCTGGAAGCCGCAGAGCCTCCGCACCCGCTTGGAGCCCAGGCGGGAGAGGCGGGCCACCCAAGGGCGGCCCGAACCAGAAGCAGATGGAAGAAGACTCCAGCCAGGGGCCCCAGCCGAGACTGCTGCCTCACGGCGGGCAGAGGCTAAGTGCCCGGAGAGTGTTTGCGCCTCAGGATCTGCTGGATCCTCAGGAGGCGCCGTGGAGGGAAGTGTCTCCCTCACGGGACCCAGGGGCCGGCTGCTCCGGTTCGCGGGGTGGGGGTGGGGGGTCACGCCCTTCCGCCACACGGAGGGCAGAGAGAAAACAGGTCCAGCGTTGTCTCCTGCCAGTGAGGACAAGGGCTGGAGGACAGCGGCACATTTCTAGGACACGTACAAATTGAGAGGTTGAGCGAACACATGAATTCATAGTGGAAAGAACTGCATTTTCATGAGTAAAGCAACAACTCGCTCTGCATTAAGCATCACTAACAGAGTTATCTGCACGTCTGTGGCAGGAAAAAAGTTCCAGCAGAGCCTGCGCGCCTCCATCTTGCTGGGAAGGAAGCCTCGCTGTTCGCGTGGGGAATGTCGGTGTGCGTCAAGGAAGGAGGCTGACCGCGCAGCAGCCGCTGCCGGTTCTGGTAAAGAGGGGAGAAGGGCCCACCGGGGTGCCTGGGGACCCAGGTTTAGACACTGCGCCTCTCTCCAGAGGAAGCCATCGAGTGTACAGCTCTGTGGGCAGGGCCGAAAGGTGACCCCGTGTGCAGGCCTCGGCAGTCCGGGTTCCTGTCTCACCTGTACATGGTGTGCCCACCCGGCTATGTGCTTTCCATAAACCTGGAAATGATACCACCAGTTGTACATCATACTGTGGCTGGCTTCTGTCTGTATTATGTGTGTGTGTGTGCGTGCATGCGCGTTGGGCTATGATTTCTTAAACATTTCAAAAAACAATGGGCATTTTACAATCCTGTTTTGCCATTTTTGTATTTTGATTTATTGAATTCAGCAGCTCAGAAAATGGAAGTGAGACTGTTCTTTTTTTCTGAGACAGGGTCTCGCTTTGTAGTTCAGGTTGCGCTCATTATGCAAACCAGGCAAGCCTGGAACTCAGCAATCCTCCCGCCTCTGCCTCGAGAGCTGGGATTAGAGGTGTGAGCCCTCCCCGCAGCGAAACTGTCCTTTCTTGATGAGGAAGATCTGACTCTGATGTACAAAGAATGTGTGATTAATTGCCAAATAATGGATATTATTATTTATTGAAGGTCTATTATGAGCTAGTGCCTTTGTGTATATCCTTTACTTGTTTTTGGAGACAGGGTCTTGCTATGTATTTTAGGCTGGCCTTTAACTCACAGTGATCCTCCTGCCTCACCTCCTGAGCGCTAGGATGACAGGTGTGTGTCACTTTAACACTTTAAAATTTAAAGTGAATAGAATTATAGCAGAAATAACAGCAAAGTCAGACGAAGAAGGCAGAAACTTACCTGTCACGGTGGCAGACTGCCCTCCTGGGGACTTCTACTGAAAGGCAGCCATGTTGTCCAGAGCTGGATGGAGGAGTGGAGCAGGTGAGGAGGCCCTGGGCAGCCAGGAGAGGCTTATTCTGGGCCAGGTTCAGTACCGGGTGGGCCTGCTCCCAGGCAGGACTGCTGACAGAAGGCCGACGGAGCGCTGCTCATAGCACGGGGCACAGGAAGCAGAGGCAGGAGGTGGAGCCAGGGAGGGAGACACCGCACAAGGCCACGCCCATTGCATGTCTCCTCCAATCAGACCCACAGATCCAGCAATTCGTAGCACCCACAATGCAGTCGCTTTCCCACGCTCCGCCTGTGCGCCCAGGAGGCTCTGGGGGGGGGGGGGCGTCCAGACCTAAACCGCAGCAGCAGGCCGGGCCTGAAGACCCCGGCCCGCAACGGCAGTGGGGCTCTTTCCCTTTAGTTACTGCAGCCCTTCCTTACTGTGCTGACGGCCTGCACGTCTCTTCTCTAGCCCTGTGGCATGGAGGGGGAGTGTTTCACCCGCGGAAGACATCTCCGGGCTGAGTGAAAATAGCTCCTTTCATGAAGTATTTCTCAGGACTGTAATTTAAAGGAAACACAATACTGTGTTTAAAGCTAGGACTTCCCAAGCCCTTCACATAGGCTGATTTTTTTCTTTAAAGATAGGGTTTGGCTGTTTAGTGCAGGGTGGCTTTGAATTCACCATGTAGCTCAGGCTGGCCATAAACTTGTGGTGACCCTCCTGCCTCAGCCTCCCAGCTGCTGGGATTATAGGGATCCACCATACCCAGTATCACACAATGTATGAAACAAACTAACTGTACCTATATCCCACGTAAAGTATACTTTTCCACCTAAAACATTTGTGTAAGGATTTTTAAAATTTGTGTTTTAGAAATCATTCAGCTCTGTAGATTTCCTTTAATCCATGGTTGACTATGAAGTCCTGACACCCACTGGGTGTCTTGGGGAAACTTGTGAATTTGTGAAGCGAGGAAATTGTACCCGTAGTGAGACCCTCACATGCAGTGACATTGACAGTTAGTAGGGTTGGCAGGCTGTGTCTTTGGGGAGACGTTTAAGTGGATGTGTATTAATTTTGTTTTTGCTATTTTGTTTAGCGGTTTGCGGCCCACAGCTGGTCTTCTGCCCTGGCTCGCACAGTCTGTGGGTCCTGAATGTTCCCAGCCTCGCTTGAACTTCATTGCGTTGCTGGATTCTTAGAGCTTTTCAGTCTGGGGCTCTTTTAACACTCTTAAAAAATGACTGAGCACTCCAAAGATTTTTATTTTAAACTGTGGTTTATAACCATTGATATGTATTGAACTAAAAGTTATAGCCAAGGAATTTTCAAATTATTATTTTTTTATTCTTCAACAGTAACAGTGGCAAACTGACTACAGGATACATAATAAGCATAAATAAAAGTAAATGTGCATTCCCTCCCCAAATTAGTGAGAAAAATGACGTTTTCTGTAAATTTCTTTAATGTGTAACTTAATAGAACCCAGAGTCTCACCGTCTTTTAGGAATTCAGTGTGCTGCCGTATGCTGTTTGGGCTGGAGTTATAAAATGTGAGCTTCACGTAGATGGGCAGTTAGAAACACAAAGGTATCCTTAGACAGACTTTTTGATAATATATCCAAACTTAAATTCAAGATGTGTAATGAAGATTCTGAATCATCCCAGGTACATTCTCATTTCGTGTCCCTTTACAGTCCATGCTGTACCTAGTCCGCGTTTACCTGGGTGCGATATGGTCACACGCCACGCTATGCGTTTGGACAGCATCGGTGCACTGAATTGTGCGGATGCCCGTGGTGACACATTCTCTACAACACCAACAGTTGGCGCTGGCAGTGCCACCGCGGCTCCGCCTGGGAAGGAGTTCTGTTTTAGTCCGGCTTTGCTTTGGGGCGCCTGGAGGTTCTGGAAGCTGACGTGGTACCAGAAACAGCACAGGCTGCACGTTGGCTGCGCAGCGAGGCCCGCAGCCCGAGCCCACCCGCCCGGGGCGCAGTGCTGTCGTCTCCCAGAGATCTCAGAGGGAGAGGCCGGCTCGGGTCGCAGCTCCAGCCTCCGCGCGGGCGCCTTTCCTGGGGACGCCGGCAGAGAAGCTTGGAGACAAGCTTGGACGTGCGTCTGAGGGACGCGTGGCCTGGCCGGGGGTGAAGCAGCCGGGGCTCCGCTCCCCGAGGAGGTGCCTCCCCGAGCTGCCGCTTCTTCCTGCCATGAGTGCCGGCGTCACCCACCGCTGCGAGGTTACTCTGCTGCCCTGTGGCTTCTCCGCTCCTCAGGGCTCCTGCGGCCCCTCCCTGACCCTGCGGGCTCTGCGGGCATCTCGAGGACCAGGACCGAGGCGAGCCGGCGCCTGGCTCTTCCCAAACCTTCAACCCACTGCAGCTAAAGCGTCCGCTCTTTGTCCTTCTAGCATCATTTTGATCCTTTAAAAAATACGACTCAGTACTGAGCTCAAAGGGCAGCCGTGGCGATTCAATCTGCCAAAGACTGTCCCAAGCGCACACTGGGGTCCGGCGTCGCCTCCTGTCCTCACAGAGTGGGGCCGTGGGCTCGGGCTTCGCTCCCGAGTGCTCTGGGAACGGACCCCGCAAAGGGGCCCCGACAGCTGGGCGGCGCCGAGCACTGCAGCCACTTTTCCTCCGGCCCTGGCGGCTGTGGAGGATGAGGACCCGGAGAGGAGAGGCCCCGAGACAGGGAGCCCCGAGACGGGGAGACCCCGGGAGGTGGAGCCCAGGGAGGTAGAGGCGGGATTGTAGCCCAGCGGAGTCCGGTGCGTCCCGCACTCGCGTGCCCTGGAAGCGAAACGGCACGCAGCCCCTCTGCCCGGCGCCTTCCATCCGGCTCCCCGTCGGGCCCGGCGGGCGCAGCCTCTGCTGCTGGCGGGGAGGCGGCTCCCTGGCAGTGCGTGTGCGGTGACCCGGCTTTCCTCTCCCACAGCGGGTGGCCGGCCCCTCTGCCCTCCGGCCCTGCTGCCGGGTCTCGTGCCTCCCACGCCTGTGCTCGCGGTGAGGTGTCTGGCCCTCGGCTGCGCCCAGACTCCCAGGCAGGACCTGCCGGAGACCCGCGGGGCTCAGGCCCGAGCAGGCAGGGGGCTGTCCCACTGCTGCGCACCCCGGAGCCTCCTTTGTCTGGCGCGTCTGTTTCCTTTGACTTTCTTTTCTGTCAGGAGCGTTTGCTGGGTGCCACACCGCCCGTCTTCGTTCTCTCTGTGCCCCATCTGGCGGCCCCTCCCTTTTATGAAACACCTATCTCCTTGTTTCCTACCATCTACTTTTTATTTTTCTCTTTATTTGTAGCTTGAAATTCTCACATGGGAGGAGTCATGCAGCAGTATTCAAGCCATGTGCCTGATTTAGTTCACTGAACATTTTGGCCCTAAGGTGCGTCTGTTTTCCTATACGTGGTGCGAACGTAGCCTTTATGTACTGAATTCCTGCCTGACTTGTGCTCAATCCAGGAGAGATACAGAGAGGAGAAGGCAGTAGCCGCAGCTCTGTCGTGGGAGTGTCCCTGAGCCCCGGGTGACAGCTGTGGACGGGAGGTGGTTGGTCACAGGCGGGCTCAGCGGGGGACAAGAGGCAGATGCGTTGCTGTTATCTGCAGTCACCTGGTTTATGTTTGCTTGCTGATGTCACAGCTCTGGGGTGAGCCCAGCTCCGCACACGCCAGGCCGCACCCAGCGTACGGCGGTGTCTGCTTTACGGCAGCCCCGACAGTGACTAAAGGTACAAGGTGAAGTCAAAGACGGAAAGCGCGGGGCTGTTAAACTCTGGCCGCTGCGGCCAGGGCACTCGCTCGGGGACTCCGCCAAGGTGGCAGTCCAGTGCTCCCTCTGGCTCTGTGACCGCGGAGCCATGGAATTGCTCTGAAGCCTCAGTCTTTCCTCCCTAAACTGGGAATATGACTCCTGTCTAGCCAGAGGCTCGGATGTATCCAGATGCAAATGTATTCAAATATATACACAAAAAACGCAAAGCACCAGGAGCCTGTTCAGTGCAGAGAGGGCTGTGTGGGTCCTCTGCAGCCCCACCAGGCTCTCCTGCAGCTCCGCAGGGTGGGTTCGGCTCCCGGAGCGGAGGTAAGTGAGCGCAGGGCCGGCGTGCGCTGGAGGGTTAGAACAGGGTGAACCGGAGCAGGACATGGCACCCGCCTCATTCTGCGGGTCGGGGTCAGTTTTCCCTGCGCCCCATCGAAGACTACTGACCGACCAGAGCGGTGTGCCTCCACCCCACACGAGACGCCTCCCGGGACCTGGGGGGAGAGGATTCGAGGCCACAGCCCTGCGTGGAGGGGTCCCTGGGGGACACGAAGGAAGGAGCTGTGATCGGGAGCCGCGGGGGTCCGTAGGAAGGCGAGTTGTCACAGCGTCCGGGATGCTTCGTCCAGCTACGGTATGAACCGTCAGGCCAGGAAGTAGGCAGTGCCCGTGCCCCGGGTGTCACCTGTGCCCATGTGGATAATGAGCGGGGTCTGTTTTGTTTTGTTTGTGTTTTTTGAGACAGGTTCTTGCTTTGTAGCTCAGGCTGGCCCTGAACTCACTATGTAGCCCAGGCTGGTTACAAACTCAAGGTGATCCTCCTGCCTCTGCCTCCCCAGGATTACAGGATGAGCCCCACGCCGGCTCATCGAGCAGCTCCGTGTGTTGGAGCAGATGTGTGTGTGTGTGTGTGTGTGTGTGTGTGTGTACGTGTGTGTGGCACTGAGACTGAACCCAGGGCCTCCACACTGAGCTACATGCCCAGAACTTTCTGTAACTCTGGACACGATCCTGCCGGGTCACTGAGTTGTCCCAGCTGGGCTCCAACTTGCGATGCTCCTGCCTCAACCTCCCAGTGTGCTGGGGTCTCAGGTGGGTACCACCGTGCCTGGCAGGTGCCAGCTTTTGTGCTTATCCGCACCTGCACCGGCTCCTCTGATCCTGATGGCAGTGCTGACAGATCTACCCCCTTTCACAGAGGAGAACATGGAGGCCGAGGCGGACACTGAATGATTGTCTTGAGGCCTCAGAGCCTAGAGTGACGTGGGCACTGGGCATGGAGGAAGCAGAGCAGGAGCCAGTCTGCGCCCCAGGAGGCCGTCTGCAGTGGCGTGTCTGCACCGGTCCCCTGCCAGCCGGTGTGCCAGGCTCACAGCCGGTGGCTCAGGCCATGCTGCATCTGGCCGGCCCGGAGCTGTGTCTTCGCTCGTGCCTTCCTCGCCGGCTGCCTGCGGGACCCAGTATCTGCTGGTGCCCAGGCTCGGCTGTCAGTGTGGTGCCAAGGGTGTCTGCGAGGTCCACAGAAGGACAGGTGGGGACACCTGGCTTTCGGGGACACCACTCTTCCCGGCCCTCGACGGTGCCCTCGCTGCCCTGTGTTAGCGTCAGACACAGGCGTCCAGCCTGGAAAACGCAGGCCGAAGCCCAGGTCCAGGCGCGGGCGCGCCTCTTCCTCTCTGCGCCATCCTCCGGAGCCGTGGAGCCCGCGGGCTCCTCCCAGCAGCTCAGCGGGCGTCCTCGCCACGAGCGAGAGCTGAGCTTTCCCTGCCCTGCCCTTGACCTCACGGTCCAGGCAAGAGCTGGAAACAGAGAAGACGCACGCACACGCACACGTGCACACACATGCACACGTGCACATGGACACACACGCGTGTGCGCGCATAAACACACACACACGAATGAGGGGAAGGAAGCTCGACCTGGGCCCGCTGTCCCCTCCCTTCCCGGCACCCCCAGAGCTCCTGTGCGCTCACACCGGCGTCAGCAGCCGGGGCCCGGGCCACAGACGTCCCTGCCCGGTTGGGAGAACCGGGCGCACTGACCCAGCGCGAACCTGGGTCCGGAGACTCCGCTTCTCACTGTGTGGGAACCAGCCCAGGCCGTCGGACAGCAGCGTCCCGCGCTGAGGGCGGCCGGGGCCTCCGTAGGCCTCGAGGGCTGCGGACGCTCGTCCTCTGTGTTAAATCCTGGTGCGGTGTGTTCGAAGCGGGGACAGAGGGCCAGAAAGTGCCCCCAGGAGCCGGCGCCGAGGCTTCTTCGCTCCGCACGCGGCAGCCGATGCGCAACCCTCAAGCAAACTCCAAGGAGAAAGTTCATCCCACCACTGCCACTGAGGACGGTCTAGGAGCCCTGGCAGCGCCTACCCAGAATGGCAGGTGCCCTCCTCACTGCGTGCCCGGCTCTGGGGCCCTCGGCTGCCCTGCTGTGATGGAGGGCAGCCGCCAGGCTCCTCCTGCCCAGACAGCTTTCTCAGCCCCTTCACTGCTGCCTGGGAAACCCCTGAGCTTCAAGGAGATGTCTGAGGCC
>PVIC010033212.1:0-20262 GCA_004025085.1 Thryonomys swinderianus
CATCTAGGTGTAGCTTTCTATCTCTTTTGATCATGCAGACGGAGGACCCCTCCTACAACAGCCTGGGGCTCCTCTTCTGGGTGGCCCGGGCCAACTCTCTACTGCCCCCACAAGGTTCCCCTCCGCCCTCGCCTGCACCCTGGAGGACAGGACTTGCTCTAGGCGGGGCCTCTCCGGGGTCCTCTCTCCTGCTCTACCGCACAGCTAAGGCGTTTCACCCACACAACTTAGAGGACACAGCCGGCGTGGCAGGCACTCCTGTGATCTCAGTGAAACGCGGCACCACATAATCCAAACATGAAAGAGGGCGAGTAATCCACACAAGCAAAATAAACCAAACCAGGGAAATACAACTCCCAACCTCCTAGATATCCTAAACACTAGTTCATGTTCTCTAAAATCAAAGGATGAATTTTAGGAATAATGGGTTAGGAGTGGAAAAAAAATTATTGAAAGATAGCTTCTGCTTAAGAGAGACAGAAAGGGGACCAGAAAGTGGGTTGCCAACCTATTCACCTTCTCAAAGGTGTTTACTGGGCAAAACCACCAGGTGAGCCAGGTATAAGGTGGGACAAAACTCAGATCCAGTGGAAAATTAGAAGGTGGGCATGAGGTGGGGCAAATCATCATCAACCAATAAGATTATAAGTACAGTCATCCAGGTGATATTGATTAGAGTGGGATGAAATGGAAAAATAAATCACAGATGAGGAATTTCCGGAAAGGAAATGGGCTAAGGAGACAAATGTCTACTTAGAATATCAATCACTGCTCCTCCGCTCTAGGGGAAGTAGTATCTCTTCTTTTTATAATGCTAACCAGTGAATGTGCCTCAATGTTTTTCTATGCTGAGGGCCTAGCTTTGTCTAACTAGCTACTTTGTAATAATTTCTGACTAATTTAGCTATCTGCAACACCAGCACTGAAGAGGCTGAGGCAGGAGAATCCTCACCAGTTTGTGGCCAGCCTGGGTTACAGAAATTCAAGGCCAGTGTGAGCTACACAGGGAGACCCTGCCTCAAACAACAACAACCAGAAAGATACAAGTATTACAAATTGTAAGGCTGTAGACCACTAAACCAAGTGTAGGGTGTTTGTGAGACAGGGTTCTCCCAAGCCCATACATAGAGTGACAGGGGGACTCAGAAGGGGGGAGGTGTCCTGCTTATAACTGAAACGAAGATGACCTGGGGTATCTGAGCAAGGAGGTTAGGCTGTGTGCCCTGGGCACGTTGCTTAACCTCTCTGGGCCTTGGCTTCCTTATTTCTACTAAAAACACCTAACACCATCTCCCTGTTAGCATCCTGGCTTTGAGTGTTGTACCCTGGCCAAGCATGGATTGTTAGGAACTGCTGCTGGTTTGTCTGTGACCAGTGTTTCTGGAATTATAAAATGTTCTCTTTACGAGCTGACTGGGAAGGGAAAGAGAGTTGGCACTATGTCCTGGGATGGGACACACAGGAAGCAGCTGGCATTTACTCCAGGTTTGTTGTAAATACTTACAAAGTAGTTGTGTGTCCCTGGACACACTGTTTCATTTCTTATTTGTGTTTATTTTTTGTAGATCAGGCTGGCCTCAGACGCACACTGATCCTCCTGCCTCAGCCTCCTGAGTGCTGGGATTATGGGCATGTGCCGTCGCATCTAGTGCAGAGTGATGATAAAAATTCCAATCCAGGGAACACCCAAGTGTACGCCCCGCTGTTAGAAGGTGAGACAGGGAGTGTGTAGCACTAACGGTAGTGACCTTCAACAGGTGCGTAGCTCATCCTCCCGCGTCTGGCTTTCCTGGCACAGCGGGCTCTGGAAGGTCTTCTCCCTTCCAAGGCTGGGGCTGGGAATGGTGCATTCCACCGGCAGCCCCTAGGACTTTGGAGGAAAGCCCACCACACCGGAGTTAGCCGCTGGCCTCGCGGGCCTCCCCACATGCTAATAGAGCTGGAGTTTAAAGCTAATAGGAGGGTTTTGAATGTAGCAGCACCCAGTTAGGCCCAGCAAGTCTGCACTACCCAGGGGGTTCACAGAGGGGTCTGTCCTCTGGCATTTGGCCCCAGGTCCCATCGGTGCCCATGTCCCAACAAGAGTCAGAGACCAACAGTGCAGGGTAGGAAAGAGGAGAATGAGGCCCCGCTGTGGAGGGGAAGCCTGGGTCTTCCCTGCTGTGTTCAGTGCCACCCAGGGCCATCCTGCTGATGGGTCAGCAGGCCAGCAGGGGCCTGGAGCTGCTCGTCGCAGGGACAACCGGGCCCCCCGGCCGGGCTTCCCCAGTGCTCGGGGCAGTGACTGGTTCCTCCACACTCAGGGAAGGGGACCGGGGAGGCCTTCTGCCACAGGGCACCTCTGCCAGCGGCCCCAGCCTCCTCCGGGCCTCAGGCTCTGCGGTAGCTGTGTGCCTGGGAAGGAGCCACCAGAGACAGAAGACTGTCGCCCTTGGGCTCCCTGTCATTTCACCTTGGCTTCTGTTTGCCTTTGTTCCTCCTCTGTATTCTAATCATAAAGAAAAGAATTTGTTTTAAAAAGAAAAGAATTGGCAGGATTCAACCCTTCGGTCATCGCAGGGAGTCTCAGGTCCCTAAGAGCTAGTCGTTTGGGGTGTTCTTGCTGCTGTGCGTGGTTTTCCCCCGACGCTGGGAGCTGACCTGGCTCAGCGGGTGGCGCCATCGCGGGACGCTCTCCACAGCCTCCCTCCCACGCACGCTGTCGGGTCTCCCTTTCAGTCCAGATCCCTCCGCTGGGTTAGCGTGACTTGCTAGGGTGATGTTACTGGCTTGTCCCCTGATAGGATGCAGATTATTATACACTGGCCACATTTCTACCTGTCTCCGGGGTCAGGATGACCCCATCTCTGTGGGGACAGCCTCAAGTCCTGTGGGTTATTCCTTACCCAAAAGATGTAATCATTAGCACCACATACGACCCCTGGAATTACTCAGGACCTACCTTTCTTTTTTCCCTTTTTTTGAGACAGGGTCTCCTTTTGTAGCTTAGGCTGGCCTTGAACTCACTATGTACCCCTGGCTGACCTTGAACTTGCAGCCATCCTGGTGCCTCAGCCTCCAGAGTTCTGGAATTACAGGAGTGCACCAACATGCCTGGCTTCAGGACCTTTCTGAACCTTGTACGTCTGTCCTAAAATGACACTGATGTTCTTCCCAGATATAACTGTGAACAATGTAGTCAAAGCTTCTATACATCACTCAGGATAGTCTGAAAAATTAATCAAATCCTGTTGGATTTGCTAGAATTCTTCACTGGGAAATATTGAGCCCCAACGGGTCCAGATTCACTCCGAAGCTCCTGAGGCGGGCAGAGGGTGAGGCCAGAGCTTTGCCAGGACCCGGGGCGAGGAGGACAGCCTGTCTGTCTGAGTTCTGAGCAGTGTGAGGACTGCGTGCGCCTCAGCTGGCTCGAGGGACACTGCTCGCTGTCACGCCTGGGTCGAGTTTACACAGGGAACACAGGCTGGAATTAGCCAGTAAGGCGAAGTCGGCTTGCACATGAGGTCCCTGTGGCCATTTCCCTGCCTTTTCTTAAAGAAATCTAATTAATACTTCTTAATCCAATACTTCTTGGCCAGTTCTGTTTATCCCTCAGTTTATACCGGGGCAGTACAGTATCACACACACAAAATGATACTGATTTTCTTAAGTGTCTGAGGGTCACCCCTATCCCTGCTGTGCAGGAGGCGTCTGAGTGGGGAGTCGCGGGGCGCAGGCGGCCGAGGCACCGAGAAGGTATCTCCGGCATGTGTTCAAATGCCGCATGTTCTCTGGTGCAAGAAGCCAGAAGCGGAAAGGACTAAAATGTACGAGATATTGGGAAATGGGAAGAAAGTGTTAAATGGGAAGAGGAACAACACAGGAAGGAGAAAGAAAAAAAAGGAAATAGAAGGAAAAAGTGGAAACAAAGCTTTTGTACATAGGGAAGGGAAAAGGCAAAAGGGGAGGAGCAATGGGGTAAAATAAAATGTATTAGAAAGAAAAAAGGGAAGAAATGAAAAGAGAGAGAAAAGAAAGAAAGGGAGCCGAGAGTGGTGGCTCACGCCTGTAATCCCAGCACTCAGGAGGCAGAGGCAGGAGGATTGCTGAGTTCGCGGCAGCTTGCCTGGGCTACATAGTGAGCTCAGGGCCAGCCTGAACTACAAAGCGAGACCCTGTCTCAAAAAGCAAAAAAAAAAAAAAAAAAAAAGAAAGGGATTTGAAGGTTTTTTATTGTTGTTGTGGTACCAGGGATCAAACTCGGGCCCTTGTGCACCCAAGGCTGGTGCGGTACCACTTGAGCTAAATCCCCAGCTGAAGGCTTTTCTTTTTTATTTTTTAAGTATCTCCCTCCTGAGGAAAAAATAAATAAACCCAAACTGGTAGAGGAGTGAAAGGCCGCCCTTTTTCTCCACCCCACAATCGTGGGAGTGGGTGTGTCTTGCCCCAGTGCGGGAGCTGAGTGGTCTTTCCACCTCTGCTACTGGCCCGTGTCCTTTCTGTAAGCCAGGAGCAATGAAGGGGCTCAGTGTGTCCTGCCAAACACCGACCTCCTTCCCAGTGCACACGCTGAGAAGAGCCATCTAACATCTGCCAAAAGGTTCTATTTCTCAGAGTCTATCAGCGTAAACCACACTTATCAACGCCCTGCACAGGAATAAAACTCCAGACACATAAAGTGGGCAAAGCTGACTAACAGTATACCGCCCTCTACCAAAAGCCTGTTCCCCCAAAATGGCACATGAGACAACAAACAACTCAAAAGCCCAGGAAAATGAGCTGGGGATTTAGCTCAAGTGGTACCGCGCCATCCTTGGATACACAAGGGCCCAAGTTCGACCCCCAGTACTGCAAAAAAAATAAAAATAAAAAACATGTTTGGACTCAAAAGCCCAGGAACAGACACTGGTACATTATGATAAGTTAGCCTGGTGGGAAGCAAAGAGATGTTAACTGTCACGAACAGGACAAATAATTACCCTCAAGGCACCAGAACACTTCCAAACCCAGGCTGCTGTATCAACACAGGGAAAGTGAAAGCAAAGGCTCCTGGCATTCACCAGAGGTGAGGGAGAGAAAGGAGTGGGGTCTAATCTTAACCTGGGTGAGTCAGTGATCCAAGTCAGGGCACCCAAAGAAGTCACCAATGCCAGGCAGGTGGCACATATAATCCCAACACTCAGGAGGCTGAGGCAGGAGGATTACTCAGAGTTTGAGGCCAGCCTGTACTACACAGTGAGACCCTGTCCAAAAAGAAAAAAGGTCACTGAATGGGGCCGGAGATTTAGCTCAGTGGTTCCGGCACCTGCCTCACAAGCGCAAGGTCCTGGGTTTGATCCCTGGTACCCACATACAACGCTGGGCGTGGTGACTCATGCCCACCAGCAATCAAGACCACATACCACAGTGCCGGGCGTGGTGGCTCATACCTGTCATCCCAGCACTCGAGAGGCAGAGGCAGGAGGATTGCTGAGTTCCAGGCTCGCCTGGGCTACATAGTGAGCTCAGGGCCAGCCTGAACTACAAAGTGAGACCCTATCTGAAAAAATAGTCACTGGGAAGCAGGATCTTTACACCACAAAGAGCCAGGCTTCACTTTTCTCAGGTCTTTGTGCTTCTGATGAAGGAATTCACCCAAAACACGTAGGTAACATGCGGAAATAGAGAAAGCATAGAAATACAGTAACAGGTGCATTAAAGTAGCTATAGGGACATTTACCCTGGATTAACGTTTTTTTTGCAGGTTGCTTTGAAACTGAAAAAAAAATTTTAACAATAGCAAAGTTTTATGAAAGGTAGAAAAAGAGAGGCTCTGCCAAGTTAGTTTGAGCCAAGAGAGGTAGGAAAAGCAGTATAGCCGACAGTCTGCCGGGAGCACAGTGACTGAAATGGCTTCTTCCCTTTCGGATGCTCGGGCTTCCTCCCCCAGGGGCCCTCTCATGGAAGAACTTCGGAAAGACAAACTCTAATGGAAATCTGCTCTGCCCACCGCAGCAGCAGGGTCCCCTTCCTGGTGTCCTTGGGCCATGGGTTTTGGTAACCAGGAATGCTGGGTGTGGATCTGGAACTGGAGGCCCTGTGTTGAGGCTGAAACCTCATAAATTATTAAAAATGTACAGTCCCTGAGGCTGCTTTAACCACACCTGGCAAAGTGTGCTGTTTGGGGTCGATTTGTCCCTGGCCCATGAGTGGCTAAGCAGCTGCTCAATAGCACATTTGTAGTGTTCATCAGGTAAAGAGCCATTGCTGACCTGGCATCCACTAGGTCCTGTCAAAGTGCAGTGCAGTGCAGGGTCTATAAAGTGTGCTTTACCACTGAGCTGTTATGCAACATGTGTACCCAGGGGTGTGCCTTTTTGTTTTTTGCTTTTAGTTTTTTTGAGACAGGGTCTCACTTTGTAATTTAGGCGGGGCCTAAACTCACTGTGTAGCCCATGCTACCATGAGATTGAGGTAATCTTCCCACCTCTGCTTCCCAATTGCTGGGATTACAGGCGTGAGCCACCACACCAGGAGTGTGCCTATTGTTAAGCACAAATTCTAGCAGGAGAGGGGCCTACATTTTTTTTCCAGCACTGTGGATGGAACCCAGGACCTTTGCACTGAGCTACATCTCCAGCCCTTTTGTGTTGTGTGTGTGTGTGTGTTAATCTTTAAATTGCCCAGGCTTGGTGGGAATTTGGCATCCTCCTGCCTCAGCCTGCCACAGTGTTAGGTTTACAGTTAAGTGGTGGTCTGGGGATGTAGCTCAGTGGCACCCTGAGTCTGATCCCTGGTACTATTAAAGAAAAAAAAAACCACTTCCCGAAGTATGGCTTGTTCAGGCTACTCCAGGAGAAAGAACAGCATGCCAGAGATCTGTGGAGACAAAGCCAAAGTAAAGAATTTTATTTAACACTAATGGATCACCCCGCACTCAGGCCCTGACATGACCGACCCCATCTCATTGCCAAGATAGAGTTAATTATACTTTGAGGGAAGGTGTGATTATAGAACTAAAGACATTTGGATTTTCCATTGGTTACAAACTCGAGTATATAGGCTTTTCAAGTTCATTGGCTCATTTAACAATTTAAGCAACATGCTCATTGGTTAGTTTCACAGTCAATTGAGAATTAGCTACCTTTCACAAGACGGTAGAAGTAGCAAAACTATTTCGTAAAGACATTCCTGAGTTGTCCCTGGCAAGCCTGGACAAATTTAGGCATACTTCTCATTAAAAATCTGCAGCAGGGGGCTGGAGATTTAGCTCAGTGGTTCTGGCGCCTGCCTAGCAAGTGCAAGGTTCCTGGTTCAATCCTCAGTAACCACATACCACAATGTGAGGCATGGTGACTCATGCCCACCAATAATCAGTACCACATACCACAATGCCGAGTATGGTGGCTCATGCCTGTGATCCCAGCACTTGGGAGGCAGAGGCAGGAGGATTGCTGAGTTCCAGGCTCACCTGGGCTACATAGTGAGCTCAGGGCCAGCCTGAACTACAAAGCAAGACCCTGTCTCAAAAAAAAAAAAGTTCCTGTTTAGCATTCCAGAATACTAAGACTCCAAGCATGGGCAACCATGCCCAGCCTCTTTAGTTTTCAGTTTAAGACAGAATCTCACTAAGTTGTCCAGGCTTGCCTTGAATTTGGGATTACCCTTCCTCAGCCTGAAGAATAGCTGGAGTCATAGACAAGCACCACTGGGCCCAACCTTTTACTTCTGGTGTTGGGGATGGACCTAAGGCTTGCATTCCTACCACAGGGACAAAGTCATTCAACATCGGCAAATTAGAAGAGAGTTTATATTAGCTCACAGTTTGTAGAGGTTTCAGTCCTTAGTAGGCTGGCTCCGAGGCAGCAGGCGTGGCGGGACCCAGCTGCTCGCAGCTCAGTGTCCACAAATCAGAAGGTGAAGGGAGGAGCCAGAAAGGAAGCTAAACCCTCCAGGCCTCACCTCCTAACAGTGACCCAGCTATAACCTTCCAGAGTTCAGTCATCCTCCCAAAGCCCCTCCTAAGTGTACCTGAGGCCTTGGGGGATACCTGGGTAAAACCATAATGGTCTACATCCATTTAAAGCAAATCATTTGATGGTTGGTTTTTTTTTTTTTTTTTTGAGACACGGTCTGACTTTGTAGTTCAGGCTGGCCCTGAGCTCATTATGTAGCCCAGACAAGCCTCCAACTCACAGCAATCCACCTGCCTCTGCCTCCCGAGTGCTGCGATTACAGACTTGAGCCACCACGCCTGGCACTGTGACATGTGGTACAATCGCCAGTGGCCGAGAGTCACCACACCAAGTATTGTTATATGTGGTTACCAAGAATAGAACTCAGCACCTTGCACTTGCAAGGCAGGTGCTAGAACCACTGAGCTAAATCCTCAGCCCCCCAAAAACTAGTTTTTTTTGAGACAGGTTCTCACTACATAATTCATAATTCACTACATAATTTGAACTCCCTATGTAACCCAGGCTGGCCTCAAATTCCTGGCAATCTTCCTGCTTGAGCCTCCTGAGTGTTACAATCACAAACATGCACCACTATACCCAGCTCTAAAAAATCTAAAAGTTTAATTTGTATTATAAAAAGGAACAAAATGTGAAAGAACTGATCATTCCCCTTTGATTCTGGGAAACTTTTCTCAAGTTGTGTTGTTTTTCTCCACAAGCCTTGTTAAAGAAGGTAATTACCAGTGACGAACCTACCTGGAGTGAAGGAAGGGCCCTTACTGGCAGACAAATGTCACTTTTCTCCCGGTGCACATCCATCTCCCCTGAAAGGACACGGAACACTTCTCAACAGCGATGATTAGATCCAAAATTTATATGCTCTGCTTTATATACTCTTTGATTAATCCATAAGAGCCAATTACCATTGCTTACCTTTATTAGTAGATTCCCCAGCGCCATTACACTCCTGACTAATGAAAAAGCTAAGAAGAGTCCATTGACAGCGTGCACAGTACCGTTCTGACTCGCCCTGGGGTTAGCTGTCTTCCAGCTCTGAGGCGTGGGCTCCGTAGGAGGCCGGGACTCTGAACGAGTCCCCACAGCACACCGGGACAGCACAGTGCACAGCAAACACTCGGTGAGTAAGTGCTGACACCATCACAGCCCAGACCTCTCAAGGGCAAGTGGGAAGTGCTGGACGTATTTACAGCTATTTACAGCATCTACCGATTTTCATAGTTAGAATGATAATTAAACAAGCCAGGTGTATGCGGTGGCACATACCTGAAATCCCGCCATTCTGGGTAGCTAAGGCAAGAAGATTAAGTTCCATTCCAACCTCCACAGCTTAGTAACACGGCAAGACCCTGTTTCAAAACCAAAAATTAAAAAAGGACTGGAGAGGGAGCTCTGTGGGAAAGTCCTGGGTTCAATTCCCACTACTGCAAAAACTACCTAAACAAGTGGTCATTTTAAACACTTAAGTTATAATTAAACCTTGGAAGAAATTCTCACTTAGGTTCTTGAAGAGTTTTCCTTAAGACCCCTGTAAATAAAGAAAGAAAACACTGCCGTCTTGGCGCCTTTTTTCTCACAGTGGCGACGTGGCCTGAAGAAGGCCCCAGCGACCGGCCTCCGCGTGCTCTCTGCGGGGTGCTGCCGTGGGACCCCGTCCCCGCCCGGACAGCGTCGCCAGCCCTCCACGGCGGCCGTTCCAGCGCCAGCTGGCTGTGCTCGCCAGCCTCTTGCACATTTGGGTCTCTGTGCCATTCGTCTGCCGCTTCTTGACACGTGATCAATTTCCTGATAATTGAAACAGCAGAGCCGTGGGTGGACAGTGGGTCTTCGTGCGAAGCTGGAAGGAAGCAGCACGAACCGGCTCCCCCCTCGCTCACCTCCTGCGGCCCCAACCTCCCAGAGCCTCCGCACGAGCTGGTGAGCGCTCGAGCCTGTCTCCTAGGAGTCACCTCGCGGGGGCTCTCACGCCCCCAGCGGGCCGCCTGCTCCTCAGCGGGGCTCTGGAGAGAGACCCCCCCGGCAGCGCGAGGGGCGGGGCGGGGAGCACCGTCCTCCCGGCGGTCCCCGCAGGAAGGAGCCTCTGCAGCCCCATCTCAGGCGCTCCTCTCACCTCCCTCAGCCACCGCCACTCCACACAGAGGCGTCGGCTCCCGGGTGTGTGTGCCCGCGCTGGGTGACAGCGCGCCTGACCCTGCTCCTCCCCCTCGAGCAGATGCACCGGGAAACGAGGAGAAGCGGCTTATAGTATAATCTCAAATCGCTGATTTTATTTTCCCCCGAGTAGTAAGGGTCAGAGCCAGGGCCTTTCCACTGAGCTATATCCCTAGTCCTTTTCCTGTTTTTTATTTTGAGACAATCTCACTAAATCCCTAAATTGCTCATCCTGGGCTCAAACTTGTGATACTCCTGCCTCAGCCCCCCAGAGTACTTGGAGCCCAGGTATGCGACACTGCACTCAGCCCCACTTAACCACTTGGTAGCTACATATTAAAAGCCTTTGAAGGGAGGAACTGGGGGAGACTCAGTGGTGGACGGCCTCCCAGCATGCCCTAACTGCAAGTGCGTGTTCTCTAAAATCAAAGGATGAACTCTAGCAGCAATAGAGTTTAAGAGTAGGAGCTGAGGGCCGGAGGGTTAGCTCAGTGGTTCCGGCACCTGCCTCGCAAGCATAAGGTCCTGAGATCGATCCCCGGTAACCACATACAATGCTGGGCGTGGAGACTCACGCCCACCAGCCATCAATACCGCATACCACAGTGCCGGGCGTGGTGGCTCACGCCTGTAATCCCAGCACTCGGGAGGCAGAGGCAGGAGGATTGCTAAATTCGACGCTTGCCTGGGCTACATAGTGAGCTCAGGGCCAGCCTGGACTACAAAGCGTGACCCTGTCTCAAAAAAAAAAGGGGGGGGGGCAAGTTCCATAGCAACCGTAGGAAGAATGAAGAAAGGTTTTTCCAGGAAAGAATGGGTTTCTGGGGTTTTGATCCCCACCCTGGTGATTGATGCCTATTTAGAGGCATCACTGGTAGTCAGAGATCTAGGAGAAGCATGTGAGAGTAGCAGTTCCCTCTTTTTCCTGAAGTTTGGCCTTTAGTGAGTGAACCTCAGGCCACAATTGTCTTCTGTGCTGAGGGCCTGCCTGGCCTAACTGCCGAATATTTCCTATCCAGTTTAGCTGTCTATAATACTAGCATGAGTGAAGCCCTGAATTCCATCCCAGTACTGCAAAAGATGAAATAAAATAAATTGCAACTTCACTGTCCACTATGATTTAGAAATTATGAGTACTTTTCATGAGGCAAGCAAAACTATAAAAGATTCATAAATGGGCCAGAGATTTAGCTCAGTGGTTCCAGAGCCTGCCTAGCAAGTACAGGGTCCCTGGTTCAGTCCCCAGTAACCACATACAACAATACCGGATGTAGTAACTCATGCCCACCAGCAGTCAGTATCACACACCACAATGCCAAGTATGGTGTGGTGATTCACGACATAATCAAAGAACCTGGGAGGCAGAGGCAGGAGGATTGCTAAGTTCCAGGCTGGCCTGAGCTACATAGTGAGCTCAGGCCAGCCTGAACTACAAAGCGGGACTCTGTCTCGAAGGAAAAAAAAAAAAAGATTCATAAATGAGGTATGGTAAGGCATGCCTCTAATCCCAGCACTATGGGAAGCTGAGGCAGGAGGATCACAATTTGTTTGTTTGTTTTGTTTTGTTTTATTATGAGGCAGGGTCTTGCTTTGTAGTTAAGGCTGACCCTGAGCTCATTATGGAGCCCAGGCAAAACTTGAACTCAGCAACCCTCCTGCCTCTGCCTCCCGAGTGCTGGGATTACAGGCTTGAGCCAGGCCCGGTATATGTGGTATATGGTACTGATTGCCAGTGGATGTGAGCCACCACACCCAGTATTATTGTATGTGGCTACCGAAGATCAAACCTTGCGCTTGCTACCTTGCACTTGCTAGGCAGGCACTGGAACCACTGAGCTAAATCTCTGGCCCTGACAAATTTGAAGCCACTGTAGGCAATTTACTGATTTAGTAAGACCCTGTCTCAAAAAAAAAAGTATTAAAATTTAAAACTTATTGCCAACCTCTGGCAAAACTATTTTGTCCCTAGAAAGAATTTTCTTCATCATTGACTCTTAAACAGATGCTTTTCATTACTAGCCCAACCAAGAATTAAAGAATTCCTTGAGAAGGACGGAGATTTAGCTCAGCGGTTCCAGTGTCTGACCTGGCAAGTGCAAGGTCTTCAGTTTGATCCCAGGTACCACATACTGCAATGCTGAAAAAAGAATTGGTCTAGAAGAAAAGGGCGCCATGAAGTGAAGAGTCCTGAAAGACTCACTCAAGTTGTTTTGGGACCAGGAGGTAGAAGGTTGCTAAGGAAGTTCAGCGGTCAGGTGTGGTGTCCATAATCCTAGATTTTGGAGGCTGAGGCAGGGGAGTGTCACTGTGTGTTCAAGGCCAGCCTGGGCCAGTGAGACCCTGTCTTGAGAGCCAGAGATATATGAGGAAGAGGAGGGCACTGTTATTGGACACATTTGGCCAATGACCCAACTGAGATGCAGAGAGGCTGAGTAAATTGCTCAGGTTGGAGGCGGACTCTAATCCAAGCACTTGTGGCCACAGTCCACATCCCTAACATGCTGTTCTGCCTCTGTAAATCACTCAGCCCAGGCTCAGAGGCTAAGGGAAGACTCCTAAAGGGAGCAGTTGTTGTGCAAGATTGTAGATAAGTGAATTAGAAGTCTCTTAGGCAGTTAGACAAGGCGAGCCGACAAGGAGCGCAATGGAGGCACACTCCCTGAAGGCTCGGCTGGTATACTCACGCACTTCCTCTAGGGATGACTAGCACTGACTGATATTCCGAAGAGGTATCAGTCACCTGGACGGGCCACCGAGGCCTTAAGCGCTTGCTCAGTCCTTGAACACTTGCTACAAGGCTACACTTGGAGTACTTTTGTTTTGTTTGTACCAGCGATCACACTCTGGACTTGGGACCTTGTCTTTGTGAGGCAGGTGCTGGGACCACTGAGCTAAAGCCCCAGGCAACGTGGTTATCTTATTAGTTAACCGAGGTCTTGTCCCACCTCATGTCCATCTTATGATATCTCATTGAATCAATATTACCTAAGCAACTGTGCTTGCAATTTTATTAGTTGACTGTAGCTTTGTCCCGCCTCGAACCCGCCTCACCTCATGGCTTTGTCCCATCAGACACCTTTGAGGACCGGGGTGGGGAGCCATTTTTCCAATCCCCCTTCTGTCTCAGACTGAGCTATCTTTTTCTCAGTGAATTCTTCCTATTTTTAACCTCCCCTCTCCTAGAATCCTTTGTTGATTTTAGAGAGCATGAACTCCCATTTCCGACTTCTAGCAGGCTGGGAGTTATGTCTATTCCCCTTTATCACCAAGACAGAGGAGTGGGGGGAGGTGCCCAGCAGTGAAGGCGGAAGCGCAGGGTGTGGGTGCTTGGCCAGCAACACTGTGTGCACGTCTAGCCACAGCGCCGAGACCTGCTCAGCAGCTCAGCCCCTCGCAGCTGCGGCAGGGAGTTAAGACTAAGTGTAGACTGGACCCCAAGACTCAAGTGAGACACAGGGTGGGGTCAAGTTTGCACACTGAGGCTTACGCCTCCTGAACTAGATTGAAAGGCCCATGTTACAGAAGCCACAGAGATAACGAGGAAAATTCTGTCCTGTAAGAGCTGTTGGAAAGAGGCAGAAACTTTCAAGAGATTACACAGACCTTGGTGAGCGATTGGCTTAGCAAGGCGTGGGGGGGACAGAAGAGCAGTGAGAGACCAGTTTAAACAGATTTGAGTGGACAGGGCACATAATGAGGTACCCCAGAGACCTCAGAAGACAGTGAAACCCAGGTCTTCACATTAAACTATACTCTAACACCTTTTCCATTTGGAAACAGGGTCTTATTAAGTCACTACATTGCTCACCACAGGCTCAAACTTGTTGTTGTTGTTGTTTGAGATTTTTGTTGTTGTTGTTCTGTTTGAGACAGTCTTGCTATATAGTTCAGGTTGGCCTTGAGCTCTCAGCAATCCTCCTGCCTCAGCCTCTCAAGTGGTGACACCCTGCACCACCTGGCTTCTGCTATTAAATAGTTGAGCATGTTCACATAGACAATTTAGTCTTCGGGCCCTGTGGAGAGTCCTGTGTGGGTGTCCTCATCGCTGTAAGATCAGCCCGCAGTGAACGGCTGCACCTTCTCTTCTCTGCTTTCTGTCCAACTCCGAGACTCTAACCCTCCCACGTGGTCCTGTCTGCAGCACATGGCTCTGCCTTTATTGCCCCTCAGCCGCTGCGCCTCTGCGTCTTCTCCTCCCTACACCACACTTGTCTTTCCACCTGAGTTTCAGTATGACACGACCGAATCTGAGGAGAGGTGGCGTGTTTGTTACTTTTGTCTCCTTCTGAGACAACACACCTGACACCCAGAGCTGGTGGGGATGAGATTTGTTTGGCTTACAGTTCATAGAGGTTTCAGCCCATGATTGGCCGGCTCCTGGGCTGGGATGGCACACAGTCAGCACAGAGGGGAAATATCCCATCGCACACAAAGCAGCCAAGGTAACAAGGGGTTTTAACAGCATCTCTCTGACCCTTTTATCTTATTCACACTGCTGGAATTAGGCCGGAGCCACACTGCTCACTCACATGGTTTAGCAATCACATGCCCCTAACCCCAGCATCACACATTCCAGATTCAACTACTTCTAAGAAGAAAGGCCCACTTCATTTGCATGGGGCTTTGGGGGAATCTAAACACAAACCATAACAGGTGGTGTGTGGGGACAGAGGATGGAGGCCACATTCCTCATGAGGCTGGGTTGTGCTCAGTGACAGGGCATTGGCCTAGCACACACAAGGCTATGGGTTCAATCCTAGCACCTTGAAAAAGCAAAAAAAAAAAAAAAAAAAAAAAACATTCCATTCATTGTCCAGCGTCCACCTCACAGCACAGTTTAGTCAAATAAATGTGCTATGGTTGTGAAGTCTGTGGGACACTGTCGAGTGTAGCCATGCGGGGACATTTGGAATTCGTTGAATGATCAAACACTGAATTAGCTGCTCCTTCTAAATCAGAATAACAGCTCCATTAATGACGACCGAAGCTTATCCTAAAGAACTCATTTCTCCAGGAACTGGCCAAAACTCCATTTGTTATCCATAAGTATAGTTTCATTGGCATTTGGTCTGAGGCAAGTAAATTACTCAATGAGGTGATTTATAAATTCGTTCAACTTAATTCTCCGATAGGAAGCTGAGCAATGTGCCACAGTCAGGGGGCTGATTTATGCCCGAAAAGTGTACAGAAGAAAATGGAGGTTCTCTATCTTGCTCTTGTCCTCTGCTGGCCTCCTGTTACTCCTTTCCCTTTAATTACCTTCTTCATGGCCTGAGAGCTTTGATGGCTTGATTAAGCCGTGCAGGGCAGTTCCAGTCCCTACCCATCTGATTCATTAGCCCAATCCTTATTAACTTCCTAATTCTAATCAATAAGGCACTGATGCTAAACTATGCAAGGGCAAACTAAGGAGGCTATTTGATTTCAAGGCACAGAGTCTCTACTTTTTTTTAAACCATCTTTTCTTTACCTTTTAAGCACAGCCATACTGAGATAGAGCAATGCAATAACAGTCCCAGGAAAAGGGCATATACATCCTCTCTGTGCCAACCTCATGTGCTATTACCGACTCTGTTAGCCGTGAGTTTGCTCTGTGCCAGAGAAAGAGTATCATGATGATAATGATGATGGTGATGGTGATTCTTCCTCTGCAGAAATGGACAGAAAGTGTAACAACAAAACCTTCTTCCCCAAATCCAAATGTAGAACGGAGTTTCCGATATCTAGGATATATTTATAGTTCTACACCAGCACTGTCCAATAGAACTATTTTAAATTTTCAAATACACGTTTGAAGAATTAACAAGTGAAGCCAGAGTGATGCCACAGCCTGTAATCCCTGCACTCTAGGAGGCTGAGGCAGAAGGACTGTGATTCAAAAATCTGGGCAATTTAGTGACTCAGCAAGACCTGTCTCAAAAGAAAAAGTAAAATGGGCTCAGTGTGAAGGCCCTATGTTCAATCCCCAGAACCACAAAAAAGTAAAATGGACTCAATAGAATATTTTATATAATTCACAATCTATTAAACATATTATTACTCGCTGGGGATGTGGTTCAGTGGCATTGTACCTGCCTAGCAAGCACAAATTCAATCCCTGGAACAGCAACAACGACAAAAAAAGGTATCATTGCAACATGTAACCTAAATGAAATTATTAATGAGCCCATGTGTTTTGTTTTGTTTTGAGACAGGGTCTTGCTGTGTAGTCCAGGGAAACTGGAGTTGAACTCACTATGTAGCCCAGGAGGCCCTCAAACTCATGGTGATCCTTCTGCTTCTGCCTCTAGAGTGCTGAGATTACAGGCATGCATCACCAAACCAGCTCATGTGCTTTCTTTTTCCACATTAAAACTTTGAAACAGCAACATATTTGCATTTTTTTTTTTTTTTGCAACAGGGTCTTACTTTGTAGTTCAAGCTGGCCCTGAGCTCACTATGTAGCCCAGACAAACCTCGAACTCAGCAATCCTCCTGCCTCTGCCTCCCAAGTGCTGGGATTACAGGCATGAGACACCATGTCCACCCGGCACTGTGGTATGTGGTACTGATTGCTAGTGGGTGTGAGTCACCATGCCCAGTATTGTTGTATGTGGTTACCGGGGATTGAACTCAGGACCTTGTGCTTGTGAGGCAGGCGCTGGAACCACTGAGCTAAATCTCTGACCCCATATTTGCATATTTTGTCAGCATATCTACCTTCTGACTATCCAAGTTTCAAGAGCTCAGTAATTACACCAAACTGGTGGCCATCATGCTGGCGGCAGAATCCCTGCATCAGAGACTCTGGACTTGGCCACATGTCGGAATCACGTGGCCTTCCTACCCCCAGGGGTCTCAGATTTGTAGACTGTGGATAGAAGGGAGATTTTGCATTTCTAATAAATCCCCAGGTAACTCTGGTCCTGCTGGCTGGAGATCCCACTTTGAAAAATTTAAACTCCAAAAGTAGAACTGATTTCAGCCCCAGCACTGGGATAGTAGAGGTCTGTGCAAAAGCCTTCAAGATGGCTCTAGAGTTGGTCTCAGTGGTTTCCTTCCATCTTCTTTAGAGCGGGTCTAACTTTAATTGTGATTTTCCTAATAGTCATTGGCAGGGCTAAGGCTTGAAATCTAACCTTTGAGTCGTTCTAGTCTTCTGTGTAAAGTCCTGAAGGTGCTCCTCCGATCTGCCTGTATATGGGAGAGAGACTCTGAAGGCTGTGGAGCAGCCTGAGCCTTCAACTGACCAACCTGAGTTACAACCAGCCCTCAGGAACAAACTGAGTTTCTAAGTAAAGGGTCCACTGTATTCTGATAAGTGAAAAACTTAATTGTAGGAAATGGTGGGAGTGGGATAAGATATATCAGTATTTGCTTCCTGCTCAGAAACAAGGTGGAAGAGCTGGTGCAGGAATCGGGGTGGAAGCAGAAATCTACCAGTCTCCATGACACCCAGCACCCACTAGGGATATTTCTCCTCCCTGTTCCTGCAACCTGATGCTCTGCTGGCCTAGAAATCCTAGTTCCAGAGGGGGCAAGGCTTCTATCAGGAAGCACAACAGTGATTCCATGAAATAAGAGGCTACTTCTTCCCCCTGGTCTTTATGGGCTTCTCAGGCCTCTGAGTCATCAAGCTAGGAAAAAGGGGTTATGATGTGAGTGGGTTGACCAATCCAGGATA
Organism: Thryonomys swinderianus; assembly: GCA_004025085.1. Lineage (NCBI taxonomy): Eukaryota > Metazoa > Chordata > Mammalia > Rodentia > Thryonomyidae > Thryonomys > Thryonomys swinderianus. The sequence continues at coordinate 17,749 of PVIC010033212.1, forward strand.
CTAAGGGGAAATTGGACCACTCCCCCACAACAGAGAGAAGGAAGAGTATACCTGGAGTGCAGGAGTGCCCATGGGGTCCCTTCATGGGGTGTTACCAGGCTCTGCTATTGAGGTCCCTGGGAAACTACAATGACCCAATTCAGGCAGGATGGCGAGTGGCCCAGAAGCTTCAGGAATGAAGGTAAGTGTCACTCCACTAGGTAAAGAACTAGGACCTGCTAAGGTGCTTGCTGAAAGTCAAGAAAAAATAGAATGGGGCCAGGGATTTAGTTCAGTGGTTTGGGCACTGTCTCACAAGCATAAGGTCCTGAGTTTGATCCCCAGTACCAAAAAAAAAAAGACAAAGAAAGAAAAAACAGCATGGGTACTAGAAGATAGTTATAAATATCAGCAATAGCCAGATTGCTGACACATGCCTATAACCCAGCACTAGACAGGATGAATTAATAGGAGGATCATCACCAGTTTGAGGCCAAGGCAAGTCAGAACTGCATGGCAGAAGTCTGCATTAAAAAATAATAATAATGGGAACAGGAAAAAGTGAGATTAAACTGTGTCATAAACTGGTACAAATTCCCAATATTGAGTGTGATCATGATGCGTATATACAATGTATCAATGAAGATAAAAATTCTTTTTGTTTTGTTTTGTTTTGAGACAGGTTCTTGCTTTGTAGTTCAGGCTGGCTCTGAGCTCACTATGTAGCCCAGGCAAGCCTCGAACTCAGCAATCCTCCTGCCTCTGCCTCCCGAGTGCTGGGATGACAGGCATGAGCCACCACGCCCGGCACTGTGGTATGTGGTATTGATTGCCACCACGCCCAGCATTGTAAGTGGTTACCGGAGATCGAACTCAGGACTTTGTGCTTGTGAGGCAGGCACCGGAACCACTGAGCCAACCCTCCGGCCCAAAGATAAAAATTTTTTTAAAAACACAAAATAAATAAATTACCAGCTAAGACCACATGGTCAATTAAAGAAATGAGGATTGTAATTATCACAAATTCTTTCCCATTTTGTTAATGTGCTGTGCATATAGTCACACATATTAAGCAGACACTTTTATTTTCTTTCTTTGTAATATAGTGTTGATTGGCTTATTAGAAGTTCTTAAATATTATTTAATCTGTATTACCAGGCCAGGGATTTAGCTCAGTGGTTCCGGCATCTGCCTGGCAAACATAAGGTTCCAAGATCATTCCATCCCTATTGTGGTACCATATACCACAGTGTTGGCGTGGTGGCTCACGCTTGTAATCCCAGCACTCAGGAGGCAGAGGCAGGAGGATTGCTATGAGTTTGAGGCTAGCTTGGACTACATAGTGAGCTCAAGGCCAGCCTAAACTACAAAGCGAGACCCTGTCTCAAAAAAAAAAAATTTGTTCTGACACATTGAACAGTTTAAAAACCACTTAGCAGATTAATAGACATAATTTCAGGTGTGTCTGAAGCCAGCAGACAGGAAAAATACAACCTGGACATAGGTGACACCAACCAATAGTCTTATAGCCTGGACAGAATAAAAGCTGAAAGAAAGAAGCATCCCCATTTTTGGTGTCCAGTTTCCTAAATCTTCAGATTCACACTGGTGTCTCTAGTGAGCTGCCAGGCCTTTGACTTTAAACTGGCACTGCATCATTGTTCTCTTCTGTACAGTGGCTTCCATTCTGGGAAGGGCTATGCAGCTCCTGGATCCTCCGGTTCTTCACCACACAGGCAGCTACTATGGATTCTCCCATGTCTGCTCCTGTAAGCCTACTTAATAAATCTTCTTGTATAATTTTATATATATTTTCTACTGATTCTGTCCTTCTAGAGAACCCTAAGTAATACAACTTTTAGTACCAGGAGTGGGGTGGGAATGCCTCTACTGCTAAGGGTGTGGAAATGTCTTCTTCAAAATAATGTAGGCAGTCAACATCCCCAGCCTTTTCAAGTTCCATCCAAACATCTCTATCCAAGTTTATGGGATTCTCTTCTTTTCCTATTAGACCTCTTACTGTAACTGAAGATAGACTTTGAGATTAAGCACTGAATTTGTGCTATGACTCAGCCAATTGCATTCTGAGTGCTTGTGTTTGCTCTTCCATGTCAATTGCCTGGCTGATGGAGAGACAGTTCCCCTTAGAAGCCTTTAGTTTGTTTATGCATGTCTGCAGCTGGGGCTGAGTCTTTCAGCTCTTTATTTTCCTTTATTTTATTGTCACATTTTAAAGTCTTTAGATTGTACCTGTAGCTTACTATTTTCCTTTAGTAGTTCGTCCAGACATGTCCAGAGATGGCAGCCAGTCAACATCATCATTTTTGTTATTCTTCCAAAAGGTCTGGGGATGGAGCTCAATGACAAGGTCTTGGGTTCCATCTTAGTACTGTGAAAGGAAGAAACTCTTGGAAAGATATTTACAAAAGTAATGACTGGGTTGCTTAAGAGAAACCCATAAGTAATGGAGAAATCTGTTGCTGTATTTTTTATTGTGAATATTTTTCTTATTTTGTATCCTTTGGCCAACATAAA
>PVIC010033213.1:0-20260 GCA_004025085.1 Thryonomys swinderianus
GAGTTTTTGGGCAAAGTTCTACTATTTCTGTTTGTGTATCACTGGGCAAACCAATTCTCTCAGCACGATTTACCTACTTCATGAAGTGGAAATTGAACTCCACGTAGGCAGTGCCTAGGCCTCTGATTATCATTTTCCTGGTAACGTATCTAGCATCTCATAGGCATTAAGTTATTGAATCAATGAAATATACTTTATAAGGGAAAATAGGTCAGATTTTGATAAGCTCAACTTTGTTGAGCCTTTTTCAGAAATGTAAGAATTAACATAGAGCAGTCTTCCCTTATCTGTGGAGGATACATTCCATGACATTCGATACACACTTCAAACTCTGAATAGCAGTGGTACCTCTAGTATATGCCACATTTTCCCCATGTGTATCCTGAAGCATTGCGCTTATGAGTTAATCTGTCCTTCTGTACTTTATGCTTCTATATCTCCTTTGTATCCTTATTCTTGCATTTTAGGTCCCTTAAGTAAAATAAAGGTTACTTGAAGACAGGCCCTGAAAGTTGATCTGATAACTGAAATGGCTAAGTAAGTAATGGACCCATAACAAATGTAGTGTGGATATACTAGAAAAAAGGGTGACTCATATTCTAGGCAGGGTGATGTGAGATATCACACTATTCAGATTGATGTGCAGTTCACACTTACGAATTCATATTTATTTCTGAAATTTTACATTTAATATTTTCAGGATACATTTGGCTTGGGTACCTGAAACTGTGAAAATGAACCACAGATAGGGGGTGGGCTGTGTATCAGCAGATGCTTGTATAGAACACATTTTCTGTCAGACATTCTCACAGATGTTTTACCAGTATTATTTCACACATTCCATCCCATAGCTCTAAAAGGAGGCACTTTGATCTTCTCTTTTTAGATGAGGAAATTTAGGCACAGAAAGTTCAAGAAACTTGCTCAAAATCACGCAGTCAGTAGGTGACAGAGCTGATGAATGAACCAAAGAAGGTTTCCAGACTTGGAAACATAGACGTTTTTCTGTCCTGCTGACAGATGACAAGCTTGTTGACAGTAGCACTTCCACAGCAAGGAAAGGATAAGGGTTCTGTATCTTATGTTGAGGGTTTGTGAAGATCTTCCTAAAATGGGGGGATGATGAAAAAAGTCAGTGGTTGTGTGTGTGTGTGTGTGTGTGTGTGTGTGTACACAGAGTATACGCATGTCACAGAGTAGAGGAGAGGCTTATTTCGGGGACTCTGGAACACATCTCCATCAATATATTCAAAGCACCTACCAGCTTGTGATTTTGATAAATAAAAATTCACTTCATGTGTGAATTTTGGGTTCCTTTTTGTAGTATAACTCACAGTGATGCTAGGTTTTTAGATGGTTTCAGGAAACTTTTGAGCACATATTTCTGTGTGTCCTGCCTCTTAGATAGTGAGCAGTAAGCAGAAGAGCCTTAGGAATCCTGCAAAGCTAAGTTCACATCTTAGCTTTTTGGCCGTGGCCGCTGTTGAATTAGCTGGGCTTGTGTTTTCTTGTTCGGATTAAGATAACATACATTTGAAGAGCCTAGAACAAAAGAATTACCTAAAATCAGTGTGAACCTCCTGATACCTAAAAGCTGACATTGCTTGTAGTTTTCTGTTGGCCATCAGACCCTTCCCTCTTAACAGTAGTTTAGTTCTGGGGTCCATCCAAGAACCAAGTCCCCCTTTCTCCCCACCCCTGGGAGCTATGGTTTACTGTAGAATGAGGAGAAGGAAGACTAAAGCAGAGACTACTCTTCGGTATTACAAGTTCTGTTGTAACATTTAAAAAATAAGAGATTAATCAGTGAGCAAATAGATGTGAGATTATTTATTAGCAAGCTTTTACCAGTTTCTCATAAAGTGAAACGTGATATTTAGTGTTCCTAATGAGTTATACTAGGGTTATTTTTATAATTTTAGACATCTGTGGAGTGGTAAATGTGTTCCTAAATATTAGATATAATTATGGGGAAATGTGTTTATATAAATTATTTGTTACCAGATTTTAAGCTAGTTTAAAAGCAGGGTTTTCAACTCTACACAGTTTTCATCCTTCAGTACCTTCTTACTTGTTAATCAGGATCTCACCGTATCAGGTGTCTGAACTTTAGTGGACATACACCAGATATCTTTGAATCTTGGTTTCCTCCTGGTGCAAGAAAATTAGGCCAATACCTATGTATCACTGAGAATACAGAATTTGTAAGTATTGTGTGATACAATATTCAGCAAAGTGACTCATTTAAGTCTGATGTGAGATAGACACCCAAGTTATTTTAGCCTTCTTCTTCTGTCCCTTTCTTCCTTTTTCCCTTCCTTTCTTATTGTGTTTTTCTCTTTCATACCCTGAGTCAGAATGTAAAGAGACCAAGTCTCAAATGTACTACTCAGAGGTTGGTGAACCTGACTTAATCTTTCTGCCTGTTAGTTCTCTCACTAAGAATTCGGTATTGATCCCTCAATAGCGCTAGATGCAGTCAAATTTCTATAACGTTATTTGGCTTGATGCTTTGATTATCTTTGACAGTATTGATTGTACCTTCAGTTCCCAAAGTTGTTTGAGGTTTTGCCTGTTTAGAAGCAGGTTCTGATCCCAGCTCTCTGCCATATAAATCGGAGATTTCCCCAAATCCAGTTTCCCCAATTGCATGGTTTCTCACCTGAGTTAGCAGAACTAGGCAGCAGGTAGATGAGTCTCTGTAAGCACAGTGTTTGGTTGTGGAGCTGCAGCCATGAGGAGAAGAAACTGCACCAGTATTTATGGGATGGGAATGTGACCTCAAGATTAGAACCGGTTCTCCTGGAGAATTTAAATATGCAGTGATTTTTCAATTCTGTGGTAAAATGAATAGCTATGTAAGGTGGGGAGAAAAATGGTCTCCCCAAAGTTGCCCCGGCTTAAGGCCTGAAACTCCAAGTTTAGTTAACATGACAGAGGGACTTGGCAGAGGTGACCACATGAAGGAGTCACCCTGGTTGTCCCGGTTTACTGTACTCACACGGGTGTCCATGGCACGGATGCAGGAGAGTCAGGGTGAGAAGATGGTGACAGAAACGATGAGGCATTTGAAGATACTGTATTGTTGGCTTCAGAAAAGAGGGGATGGAGCCAGGAGCCATGACAGCTCCGAGAATATGGGAAGCCTGTAGATTCTAGAAAAGCTAAGGGACTGAAATCTCCTCACGAGGGAGGAGAATGATTTTGGTCCTGCCAACACCTTGATTTTAGCCTGCAGAACACATCTCAGATTTTTGGACTACACAATTACAAGATAATGAGTTTGTGTGTTTTTACACAAACTGTGTTTATGGTGGTTTGGTGGAACTCGATAGAAAATGACTAGACATGGCTACTAAAGTAAGAAGTCTGCATATTGAAAGCATTTAGTTTGCCTTCAAATAAATCTGAAAGAACAGCTCAACTAAGGGAGGGGAGAAATTTTACCTATTAGGACCTGCTAATTGGATAGGACTGGCCGGGTGAGTGATCCAGACTTTGCCATACTTCGAAATTTTAAAAAAAATTTTTTTTTTTTTTGAAATTTCCAGTCACTGGGAGGTCTTAGGCTTCATTCAAGGGAGTTACTGATTCACTGAAGTGGAAGTTGGCTAGAATTGGTATAGTGCTTCCAATTAGAAAGACTCATAAATTATTTAATTTCAGCTCTGTTTCTTTTTCCTGTTCCAGGAATATGACTAAAATCCCCCCAGGATAATCATGGAGTTATGAATGAGATGATGTTAAGCATTTGTGTTTCAGTGAATTTTTCCTTATCTTCTTTCCCGAGACTCACTTTTCAGTAAAGTTCAATATGGTTTCTCACTCTTTAGGATAAAGAGCTGTGGAATAGGTGTGGAACAGGCAACAGGTGTGGAACAACAGACAGGAGTGTGCATTGGGCAGCTCCCAATCAGGCTTTTCCTCTCTGATTCAGTTGAATTTTGGTGTGAAGAAAAAAAGAGAAACTTGTAGATAATATTCTTAGGAGTCAACCCAGAACCAGAGATTTTCATGCAGGGAAATTGCTTCTTCTAATACCTGTTTAGGAAGCAGGATTGGGCAGAAGGAGAAACTGAAATGTGGCACAGTTGCAATTGAGGCTTAAGTTGATGCCTCATGAAGCCCTGAAGTTTGCAAAGCTCTTCAGAGATGTCCTGCCTCGAGGTGAAGGGACTGGGCCTTTGTATCCTCACTCTGACCCACCGCTGGTCAGTGTGAGTTTGGAGTGAGGCAGCTCCCTTCCTTTGGGGGACAGTTCTCTAGGAGGGACTCAGCCATGTACCCCCAGGCAGCCATGACAAAGAGAGTGCCATGGTCTTAAAGTACCACACAGACACTGGGGAGTGATCATAGAGACAGGGAAGGCAGAGTGACATCGGCACCAAGTAGACCTCAGCCTGATCTCAGAAGAGGCCCTGGGCCACTGCAGGAATGAAAGTGACTCGCTGAGTTACTCCTTCTCTGCCCAGCAGTGACCCTTTCTCTTGCTTCTTCATCCCTGTGAAGGAGAGAGTTGCGATAGTTGAAAGTAAAGAATAAGCCTTATTTTACCCAAGTGCCTGGCTGCCTTCACCCTTTTTGAACATTTTCGTCTCTGCCTTTCTTTGCCATGGTGAAGTGTTAAAGCCAAATAATGTGCAAACTTGGGTAGCAGAAAGAAAACTAAGTACAAGTAAGGGACTTGAATCCAGTGTGACATGTTTGTCTTTGCTGCATCCATATAATAGGTATATCTGCAGTAATGTGTATATCTTATTTTGAGTAATTGAAATCCATAGATTAAGTAATTTATTTTTATTTATTTATTTTTTTGTGAAACAGTCTCACTAAGTTGTCTAGGCTCATGATCCTTCTTCTTCGGCCTCCCAAATAGCTGGGCTTACACATATGCACCACCACACCTGGCTAAGTAATCTGTTTTTCAAATAAAGATAGACTCCTAATTGGAATAATCATGCATCTTAAAACAGCAAGAGTCTTTCTTTGGAAGTCCTTTATCCCTCCCTGTACATCATCCTTAGTTTGTTGTTGTTAAACTGGTGAAAAATCTGTTTTCCTCTGTGCTGTGCTCCTCTGTACCGTGAGGACTTCAGACAGTAAATGTGAGCATAACTACCAGTCCACAGCCTTCCTGTATGTTTATTCAACCCTCGTTATCCCCCATCTCACCCCTATATTTTACACATGTCAGCCCCTCCTGTGTACTCATATTATTAATTCATTTAACTTCTGTTACAAGGAGATCAAGCATTTATTCCTTTTTGAACACTCTTTCCTACAAGCTTAGAAATATTTGACTGACAGCAGCAGCTACCCCCACGGAGCCTGTGGAAACAGGAGTTTATGGGCTGCGGTGCAGGCGCCTTTGGTGATTTACTTTCTGCTTATTGGGATTTATTTATTTTTTGATGGACTGGTAAATTATGAGGCTGCGGACCTTGCCAGGTTTTCAGGTATCAACTCAAGAGCCCTTGCTGGAAAAACCGTGGTTGGCACTGCAACAGAGAGAATGTCCAATGATGCATCATATATTTTTAATAGATATATGTTTTAATAAACATTCCCCTCCTAAAGCAATGGATTTTAAAATAGGCTTTTGCCTTGAGCCATCTAGCTACCCAGCTGTGAGTTTTATAAGGCAACAATCTCCACATCATTAGATGTTATGACTAATATTCCAGCAACTGAAATAATAGCTATTTACACGCACATAAAAAGTGAGAATGACATTTAAGGTATACTTCTACTTTGAAAAGTGCACGTCTAGAAGCAGTGCCTCAAGTTTCTTGTTCATGTTCCCCTTACTGACTGGTGGTAAAGACCTCTTGTTCTGGACTAGCTCATCCTGGATTAACGTGTGGCACTTCTGTCACCTTGAGACAGAGTAAGATTATGTCACCTCAAAGCCTGCTGTTCTTCAGGGCTTTAAGTCTTCCGAAGAATTTTCCGGATATCACTGGCTCATGTGCTCATGGCTCATTCTTGCCTCTAAGATGGCTTCACTGCTTTCCCTTTAATTTACTGTCTTGCTTTAGGTACTGTTTGGTATCTAGGTAAAAGTCATTCAAATTGAGTATTTGGAGGGTTTGTTAGGAATTTCCCTAGAATATTGGAAGGCTCTGATGAGTGACTCTGTGTACCTCCCAGCCTCCTACCAAGTTTCTGGCTTCCCCCGGTGCCCCTTCCCCATCTGTCTTGTCTTTGTCGCATAGACACATTTTTTCCTGTTTTATTCAGAGGAAAGCCTTCCCCCGAGGCCTCATCTTCCCCCGCCAAGTACCCAGCATGGTAGCCCCTCTAAAGTTTCCAGTGTTAATTGTAGGTATAAAATAATTATTTTCTCATGTTACTACCTGACAGAAGACTTACTTTCTATTCCTATGAAATATTCTGCTCACAGGCGTGCACCAGCTACATGGACATGAAGAGACATTTCTCCTGATGTTCCTTTCTTTTGAGCAGACAAAGAATTAGCAAGGATGCTCAAGATGGACACCTGGTCACGAGAGGAAATGCTGCTTTTTAGTTTCCTTTGTCTGCTGCTACAGGAGAAGCTTAAATAAGAAGTTGGCCTCTACACACCCACTCTAACTGGTGTGGCTCCAGAACCATGCTCTCCAATCTCATTCTTTCTCCTTATTTTGGCCTATCATGTGAAAGCCGTAGCCTTTTGGAAATATGAAACAGAGTAACTGCCCTTCTTATCTCCACTTTCTAAATGATCTAACCTAGTAGAAAGAGAAGTTGAGTACATTTGATTCAGCCTCTGATGAGTTTCCTCTTAATAGAATATTTAAGTAAGTATCTACCTGGATTGTGCTATGTCAAGGGTAATTTATTTTCTAAACAATCTAGTTTTGGTTACATAATCTTGAAGACTATACTTGAGGCAAAGGAATTGAATTTTATTTTAAAAAATCAAGTTTTTAGTGGCAGATGCTGCCAGATCATTTATTTTCTTTTTCATCACATTTTGAAGACATCTTTTTCCTGTTGATGGATAATGTGTGGAATGAGTATCACTGACCAGTTTAAGCCTTTTTGAAGCATTTATTTCAGTGTCAGATAGTTCAGCTGGAATGTTGGGAGTTTCCAGAATCATGTAGAATGAATTCATCGTCTCTTAACTTGATATAAAGGAGCTTTCACCGTCTGAGACTGCTTCATGCAGTTAAAGAAGTGCGGGAAACGCTTCAAATCTCTGAATTCACACCGAAGCAGTTTTATGTCAGACTTCCAAGAACTTTGACTTCCTGTACTCAGTTATAGCAGCAAGTGTATCGCACACATCTCTTGCTCCTCAGTCATTTAAAATTACCGGAGCATTTCACAAAGAATGGGGGTGAGGCGTTTTTCTTAATCTCCCGTAGTCTTATTGATACGAGCGACATAGCATGAACAAGTCGCTTGAAGAGAAAACAAGAGAGGCTGCCCCTGGCCACCAAGGGACCTGAGTCGCCTTCTCGTCAGCACGGGACTCTCGCGCGAGTAAATGTGACTGATTGTGAAAGAGGGAGGCATTCCGTGTGATCGGAGTTCCTCTGCTGTCGTGTGTGTCGGAATCCCAGGGCTCACAGTGGAGCCGTCGCGGCATATGCTTTCTCCTTTACCGCTCCCGTCCTGAAAGGGGAAGACGGAGCTGCCGCCCACCGTGTTTGCACAGCGTGCCCTCAGCCTCGGCTAAGTCTTGAAAGACTTTGCGGGTTATGACATTCCCCTAAATGTGCTGAGCTTTCTTTAACCTTTCATAAAGCATTGTGATCTTTATGGACTGTATCATATTGTGCAGTAATGTGCTTTATTGTCCACAGAATAAGCTTTTCTTAAAGATAATTGGAAAGCTGGGAATGGCTGCTATCGGCTGATTTTTTAAAAATACATTATTTCTGAAATGGGGCTGGTGTAATAATGACCCTATCTGTTCAAGATTTAAGATTTGTCTTGGCAGAGAAAATTGATCCATTTCACCTTTGTCTAATGGAAATTTTTATCTAGGATTATCTGTTTATGTAAATGAATGTTCCTCTGAAAAGGGAACTTGAGGGGGCTGTAAATCTTGGTGACACTTCAGTTTCATAGGGGAGAAATTGGAAAGGATTCTAGTATTTATCTGCCTGAAATTGGTTATAAAAACAAAATTATCTTCATGTACCTGCAACATCTGATGTTTCCTGGAATTTCATTATATTTTTGAATAATTCATGCAGTAGTAAGAATGGAATTCTATATTACCTCATTCAGAAGTTGTTTTTACTTTATTTTCTAGTTGCTCTTTAATGCTAACATTAGGCGAGATGAGGCTTTTGCTTTTCTTTTAGGGATGATTTTTTTTTCTACATAAATTTGACAGACTCCAGCTATTGTAGGCCAGTTTTCTACAGCTATAGGAACTGTTAGTAAAATACCTACCATTTCTCTTTTTTTAAAGGTTTATATAAATCTTGTCTGTCTACTGAAATGCTGAGATCAGAATCAGAATTGTTCTCTTAATTTTTCTGTTTTTCATAGAAGTGTTTGGACCATGCTTATTTTACGTAAAATACTTGGAAGTCATCAGGTGATTCTGTTGAAAACCCAGCAATAGATGGCAGATTCTTTTCCTTCAGACATGGAGAAAGCTGAGAGTACGTGAACTTATTTAAATGTCAGCTAATTAGAGAATGCTGAAGAGAGGCAAAAAAGCCATTTGCATTAACTGTTTGAAATGCATAATTTCTTAACAGAGACTACTAGCTTCATTATCTGGCAGCTATCAGAATTATGCTGTTTTTATGTTTCTCTTGCAGCTATTTGCTTGGAAGTTTCTTCCTTTTACATAATATTTGAGCTATTTCACGACGATTCAAAAAATTTGCAATATGGTTCATTTCAAAGATGAGACGAATGTAACTATTTAGCTGTGTGACATAAGGGCTGAATATTGTTACAAAGTTTGATTTTTTTTTTTTTTGAGACAGCGTCTCGCTTTGTAGTTCAGGCTGGCTCTGAGCTCACTATGTAGCCCAGGCAAGCCTCGAACTCAGCAATCCTCCTGCCTCTGCCTCCTGAGTGCTGGGATGACAGGCGTGAGCCACCACACCTGGCACTGTGGTATGTGGTATTGATTGCTGGTGGGTGTGAGTCACCACACCCGGCATTGTATGTGGTTACTGGGGATCGAACTCAGGACCTTGTGCTTGCGAGGCAGGCGCCGGAACCACTGAGCTTACCCTCCGGCCCCAAAGTTTGATTTTTGCAGCATGAAATAAAGGCTAGACGGACAGCAAGCAGCGGTGGTATTATGGCGGGAGATGTCCTTACAAAGTCAGACGTGGACATTTGTGTTCAGACTACTCTGTGCAGTTCCCTTTCGGTATGAAATGACAGGAACCGCCATAGGACACAAAACCGTCTCTTCTCCGGGAGCTAGACGGGAAACGTAGCAGAGAAAATGGGGCACACGGCTGACACGAGGAGCCTGGCGGGAAGGCTGGCGAGCTGTGTGACCCAGGCGAGGTTCCTGCGGCTCTTTAACCTGTCCTAGCTTCACCCGCACCAAAGCGAAACTACCCTGTGAGGAGGCGGAGCAGAGGTCACCGGGGTGGGAGGAAGCGAAGAGAGTCTTTTTCCTGATCCACGCGTGGCTTACACTAGTGTGTTCACTGAACATTCCTCGGGCGGGTGTGCACTTAGGGTCTGGGCTCTTTTTTTCTGGATGTCCTGTCTGAAACTATTCTATAGAGAACTCAGTTAAATTTTTAAAAGCTTGCTATTTCACAGGGACACTGAAATTGTTGAAATTGTTTAAAAGCATTGAAAAAGTGAATCTTAAGTATAATCCTCTGCGAGAATTTGTAGCATTTTGGATAGGAATCACGAGAACCACTTGCCCCCTTGATACCTCTAACCTGACCTTTCACTTTTGAAACATAGATTTCATGTTTCTGTTCTTAGCTTGTTTTCTTTGTGAGCTTCCTCTTCCTTTTTTGGTCCAAGATTTAATAAGAAGTGAAGGTTACAGGTGCGACCTGCTGATGGAGACATGTGTCCGCCCCCCCGCCCCAGCCGAGGGGAGGTCTGTCTCAGCACAGACCGAGAACCCGGCAGTGCGTTTCAGCCCCTGGTTCCAGGCTCTGCCCTGCGTGTTGAGCTCTTCTGTATATTATCGAAGGGCAGAAGAGCTGCTCCCCCCGTCGGGGCCGCTGCTGGGATTCAGTGAGACGGATGCACGGTGAAGGTTTTGACAACCGTCTACTGCTTTGCAAAGTCAGTCAGTTGAGAATTTAAAATGCTTGATGTAACCTTTTCATCTCATTCAAGTTCACTGCTACAAGTTTTAAGAGTTTTGCATATCAGTGTTTAAAAAGTAGCTTCTGTGATAAAAATAGTTACAAAACTGATATGCTCCACTGAAGGAAAATCCATCATTTAAAGGCCTAAGCTTATAAAAACCGTAAGTCACTGAAGAATACTTTGCTTTAGAAGGTATTTTCTCTTACATGGCAAGTCCTCTCCTGTAGTACATTTATAAGTATTGTAGCATGTATTGTGCTATGTGGAGCTAGTAATAGATATTTAGGTTAGTTATGGCAAAAAAAAAAAAAAGTCAAGATCCTTCCCAGGAATATTTCAAAACAGCCAGGCATTTGGAAGGCAGATTAGGAAAAATTAAGTTGTGGTAGAAAGTAGGAGGTATCTGGGTTACCTAGGAGCAGGGCTGGTTAAAGCTCCTGAGGGGAAGGACCTTCTGTACCAGTGACAAGGCTCCCGTGAGAGCTTTGAATAATGCAGCCACTGGGGTGTGTGCGCCTCAGGCTCGCCACCACCGCTCCGCGCTGTCTGTAGAAGCAACGGAGGTGCCTAAAGCAGAAGGTGAAAACTTGGCAGTGGGTGGGTCTGAGTTTGAGTGTGAGTTCAGCGCTTATTAGTGGTGGTTTTAGGTACACGGCAGCTCTGCTTACCGTAGCAGCACAGTATGGGTGGTACATAGAAGACCCTGGTAAAGAGGAAGGTTATCATGCATGACGTAGTGAGGTCCATTGCCCCTGCCCTGTGCCTCAGATTTTGACATGGGATCTGAAGAGTTCCAGTAAGTTATGTTCCTTTAGTAACGCAATTCAGTGTCAGCTACACAATTAATATATGTATATATGTATTATATTCAGCCTGTTTGCTGATCCAAGTTGGCTTGGAGAAATGCAGCAGTCATGAACCTCTGAGTGCAGTATGCCTGGATTAGACCGCACACTCCGTCAGAGACTAACCAGCCGCGCCCCACTCTGAGAGGGCGCCTGCCTCCTTGGCACTAGGCGCTGAGAAGAGGAGTGCTCGCTCCCCTGGGCTACTTGTGCTCTTGAGAGGAAGGATGGAGAGAGACTCACACCCAGTTTCTCTTTCCCAGTTCCACACCCTAATCAGTACCTTCAGCTCCCTGTAGCAGGAAGAGCAGCAGAGGAGCAGGGATGGTGCACTCGGGGGAGGCCCCTGCTGCCGGAAGGGAATCCAGCTGTGCCCGGCAGGGGTTCCCTAAGCTCTGAGCACAGTGGCTTCTGGGTGCACTTGATAGACACGTAGGTTTGTGTTTATGCCCTAACGCAACTTCAACTGTGAGATAAAAACAACCAACCGAGGCAGGACATGGCACTTCAGAGACGGGTTCTCTCATCTGCTGAACAACTCAACCTGATTTCTTTTTTTTTGCTTTTTGAGACAGGGTCTCGCTTTGTAGTTCAGGCTGGCCCTGAGCTCACTATGGTGCCCAGGCAAGCCGCCACGAACTCAGCAATCCTCTTGTCCCTGCCTCCCGAGTGCTGGGATTACAGGCGTGAGCCACCATGCCCAGCACTGTGGTATGCAGTATTGATTGTTGGTGGGCATGTCTCCACGCCCAGCATTATATGTGGTTACTGGGGATCGAACTCAGGACCTTGCGCTTGCGAGGCAGGCGCCGGAACCACTGAGCTAACCCTCCGGCCCCTCAACCTGATTTCTTGTGTATATTAGTTCAGCAAGATGGACACACCAGCACCGTTCTGATTGGAGGCACCAGAGGCCAAACATAGGTGTAGTGACTTAAAGGGTGACACGGCCGGGAGTCAGAGTACCTTTCGAGACACCATCCCTTCATTTGCCAGTCCTACTTAGCAATTTAGTCATCTTAGCTAAACTAGCTAAGCTAATAAACATGTTTCTGCTTTGACCACAAACATATCTTGAAATATTTGATCCACTGCTTTGCTGAAACCCAAGTGTGCTATGAAAGAGGGGAAATAGGATGTCATGGAAATTGTAGAGATGAAGTCCCAGCTCTACTATTATTGGATTTAAGTTGTAAAAAGAAGCGTAGGTAACAAGATCTTCTGTCTCTCATATTAGCTAAGAACATGTTTTTATTCCAAAAGCAACCAGTAAAAATCTACCTTTTCATTATCAGCCAAGACAATGCCATTGTGGCCGCATACACATCTTTACACTGTAGACATGAGGAAAGCAAGGATCCAGACAATTTTCTTGATAGATCAGAATTCACAAGGAGCAGCAGGAATGCTAGAGGCTAGTCTGGGTGGGAGAGACGCACTCTGCATGAACTCTTAATTTTAGTCAGCCATGCTGAGAACAGAAGTCACTGCCAACCGGCTAGATCAAGAATAAATAAATATTATGTACTTGGCAGAGAAGAAAGCGATACATTATAGTAATAAAACTCAATGTACTTGTCACCCAAAATAAAAAAGCCATAGTCTAAAACCTGAAGTTTTCCAGGTTGGATGGATGAGAGAAGCTTTGTATTTGTTAGTGTTCCCCCAGGAAAATTTCTTAAGTGGTATGAGACAAAGCCCTGCTAGAGGTTGGAACATGGAGTTTATCTAGTGAAGTCTTGACTGAAGGGAAGGGGGTATAGACATTAAAAGGACAGAGGCCACACAGAAATTGTTGATGTTTTCATTTCCAAGTGCTAGGCAAACCCCTTGTCTTCTAAGGTGTAGACTAGTAGTCACAGCTCAGCCTTTGCTCTGGCTTCTGTCCTTTGCTTCCTGCTGTCCTGGAAGGAACTTGCCTGTCTCATGGTGTTATAGTGATTCTGTTACTGCTGCTAACGTCAGACTCCTGCCTTTCAAATCACTGATGCTCTGGTCTCTCTCTCTCAAATAAAGTTAATCATGCAGTGTTGATGTCAGAATAATTACTTAGCCAACGTGCCTGTACACGTCATTCACTTTAAGAAAGAAAATGCTACACGTACCTGAACAGCCCTCTTGTGCCACGTTGGTCTCTCTCAATCCCAAAGGCAGCTGCGGTCCTGAGTTTGAGTCATCATCCCAGTGCAGTCCCTGCATTTTCCCTAGGAGCGTCTGTAATTCACATGCTGTTATTAGGATTATTTAAAACCTGGTGTCGGTACCATCATTGTATCTGTGGTGTAAAATGCCTTAATTTCTCAATGTTTTTTTATATGTATAAATTAGAATATCTAGAGTTCATTTATAATAGCGAAGATTCTAAGACTGTATCCCAAATCAACAAATCTACTCCTATTGATGACACCTGTTTTTTTTTATTTTCACCATGAAAAACATGTATTCTTCTTTAAATTGAAAATTTATTTTTCCGAAAACACTTGACATGAGATTTATTTTAATAGATGTTTGAGAGGATCAGTAGAACTTATTTATGTTTCATTCCTTACCTCTTAAAGGTAAAGAATCTCTCCGTATCTCCACTCCCCTTTCTTTTAGCATCTCCCAGCCTCCTCTCTGCTTCTATGAATGTTACTATTGAGATACTTCATGTCAGTAGGAGCATGCAGTATTTATCTCCTGCCACTGGTCTATTTCACTTAACATGATATTTTCCAGATTCATACATGCTGTTGTACACTGGAAGAGTTCTTTCTCTTTTTAAAAGAATGAATACTGTCCCACTGCCTGTGGTGGGCCACATTTTCTCTGTTCGTCTACTCATGGACATATAAATCACTTCCATTTCTTGGCTATTGTGAATATTGCTCTAGTGAGTGTGGGAGTGGTGACATCTCTTTGCAAAGCTAATTCCACTTTCCCTTTTTCTTTCAGATAAATATCCAGAATTTGAATTGCTGTGTCATACAGTAATTGTTTTTATTATTTATTTATCTTGCTCAATTAATTTATTTTTTTAAATTTAATTTTTTGACTTGTCAGTACATGTTGCAGTATGTAATGATTACATCCACTGTAGGAGATTGGTACATGTACATAACATATTTTACTCCCTTTTCTTTCTCCCTCCACCTCTATTAATTGAGCAGATTCGTTTATAAGACCTTATAAAACAAAGTATCATATATGTCGATTGAAAACCAGACCAATAGGATAAAGAACATATAAAGCACATAAAACAATTGTACTAAATCAAGGTACACTTTTAGATATATTGTCTGCACTGGATTACAATACCTTTTTTCTTTTTATCTTTTTCCAGTTATGTCTTATTTCACACCATATGTATATATTTTTTTGTACAAGAGAAACTATTGTCTCGCTTTGTAGTTCAGTCTGGCCCTGAGCTCACTATGTAGCCTAGGCAAGCCTGGAACTCACAGTAATCCTCCTGCCTCTGCCTCCTGAATGCTGGGATCACAGGCGTGAGCCACCACATCCAGCATTGTGTGTGGTACTGATTGCTGGTGAGCGTGAGTCACCACACCCAGTATTGTTGTATGTGGTTACTGGGGATCAAATTTGGGACCTTGCTCTTGCAAAGCAGATGCCAGAACCACTGAGTTAAATACCCGGCCCAAACTATGTGGTATTTAAACTTGCATGTCTAAATTACTTCACTCAACATTATAGTCTCAAAGCGCATTCATTTTCCTGCAAATGACTCAAGTGTATCCTTTTTAATGACTGAGTAGTACTGCATTTTATTAAAAAAATACAGATCTTTATCCATTCATGGGCATTTGGGCTACTTTCAAGTTTTAACTATTACAAACTGCCCTGCTATAAACATGGGTGTGCATATGTAGCTATAGTGTAATGCTTTTAATTTTGGGGGGAAGATACCAAGAAGAGGTATAGCTGAGTAAAATGGAACCTCTAGTTTTAGTTCTTGGAGGAGCCTCCATATTGACCTCCATGGTGACTGCAGCAGTGGAGAACAGTGGAGAAGGGTTTCTTTTGCCCATAGTCTCACCAGCATTTGTTATTGATTTGTTGATGATATCCATTCTTTCTTGAGCGAGATGGAATCTCAGAGTTGTTCAAATTTGCATCTCTCAAGTGGGGATGTTGAACATTTTTTTGTATATTTTTTGTCTGTTCTACTTTATCTGAGAACTGTCTGTTCATTTCAGATGTCCTTTTATGGGGGGTTTTGGTCTTTAAATTTGGGAGGGTCTGATTTTTTTGAGATTTTTATATACTCTGGAAAATGGTCTTTTGCTAGAGGGGTAGCTGGCAAAATGTGTTTCATGCTCTGTGGGTTGTCTCTTCACTCTGTTGGTGATTTCTTTTGCTATGCAAAAGCTTTTTAATGAGTTCTCAATTCTTGATTCTTTGTAATTTTGATGCAATCTGGGTTCTGTTCATAAAGTCTTTGCCTATAGCTATGTCTCTTGAGGAAGAGTTCTACCTAGTCTTCTACCAGATTTAGTATTTCTGTTTTAATAGTTCAGTGCATGGTGAGAGACATGGATCTAGTTTTAGTCTTTTAACATGTGGAAAGCCAATTTTTTAGCACCACTTATTAAGAGGCTATCTTTTGTTCAGTGAAGGTGTTTGGCTCCTTTGTTGAAAAGAAGGTGGCTGTGTGTGTTTGGTATTCTTTCTCCATCTTCTAATCCATTTCACTGATCCGTGCACAGGTCTTTTTTTTTTTTTTCCTACCAAACTGTTTTTATCACAGTAGCTTTATAGTATAATTTCAAGTCAAGGATTGTGATGCCCCCTGCCTTGCCTTTATTTCCCAGAATTATTTTTGCTATTCTAGGTCTCTTCTACCTCCAAACGAGTTTTAGGATTGTTTCTCTTGTTCTATGAGGCATGCTATTAGTATTTTGTTTGGGATTGCATTAAATCTGTATAACTTTTTGGCATATGGCCATTTTCACTGTTGGTGCTTCCTATCCAAGAACAAAGGATATATTTCCATTTTCTGATATGCTTTTCAGTCTACTTTTTCAAAGTACTGCAGTTTTCAATGTAAAGATCTTTTCCTTTCTTTGTTGGACTGGTTCCTAGGTATTTCAATTTTTTGATGCTATTGTGAAAACTGTGCTTCCTGAATTTCTCTCTCATTGAGTTTGTTATTTGTGTATAGGAATGCTGTTGATTTTTGAGTTTTGACTTTGTATCCAGCTACATGACTGAATTTGACTATTAAATCTAGAAGTTTTTTTAGTGGAATTTTTGGCACTTGTGGTATGTGGTACTGATTGCCGGTGGGCATCAGCCAACATGCCTGGTATTGTTGTATGTGGTTACCAGGTATTGAACCAGGAACCTTGCACTTGCGAGGCAAATGCCAGAACCACTGAGCTAAATCTCTGGCAAACTAGGTTCTTTATTCTGTTTTATCAGTCTATATATCTCCCTTTATGCTGCTGTAGGTTTGTAATTTTAAGTTCAGAAAGTGTGATATTTCTGTATTTTCTCCCAGGATTCTGTGGCCATTCAAGGTACTTTGTGGTTTTATATGAACTTCAGAATTGTTTTTCCTATTTTTGCAAAAAATATATTTTCCTCCCTTCCTTCCTTCTTTTTTGTGATCTGGGGATTGAACTCTGGTCCTTGTGCTTCCAAGATAGGTGCAGTACCACTTGAACTAAATCCCCAGCCCAGCTTTGTGTTGTTTTCTACTTCACCTATTTCTACTCTAATCATTACTATATCTTTCTTTTTTAAATTGATTTTGTTGGTACATTTTTATATACACATCATGATCATGATCAACATTGAAAATTTGTATCAGTACATGACATGACTTAATATTCATCTTTTCCCATTCCCCTGTTCACCCTAAACCCCCATCCACATATACATATACTTTGTTTCCTTTTATTACCTTCACATTTTTTCTTTTCCTTCTTTACTTACCCCTACCTTCGTTCTCCCTTTGAATATTTTCTTTTTCACTCTATCTATTGTACATTTTAGAGCTCATTTACATCTTCATACTGTATCTTTCAGATAAATCAGGATTAGTTCATTCTTTTCTTGATTTTTTTTTCTTTTTTTCTTTTTGAGACAGGGTCTCGCTTTGTAGTTCAGGCTGGCCCTGAACTCCCTATGGTGCCCAGGCAAGCCGCCGCGAACTCAGCAATCCTCTTGTCTCTGCCTCCCGAGTGCTGGGATGACAGGCGTGAGCCACCACGTCCGGCATTGTGGTATGCGGTGTTGATTGTTGGTGGGCGTGAGTCTCCACGCCCAGCATTATATGTGGTCCCCGGGGATCGAACTCAGGACCTTGAGCTTGCGAGGCAGGCACCAGAACCACTGAGCTAACCCTCCGGCCCTCTTTTCTTGATTTTTGACTTATATATATAAGTTGTTTATTTGCGATCTTTCTTCTTTTTTAATGTGTATATTTGTAAATATAAACTTCCCTCTTAGGACTGCTTTGTTACATAGTTTTTCTATATAATATTTTTATTTTCATTTGTCTCAAAAAAGTCTTTACTTATTCCTTTGATTTATTAATTGATCCAGTTGATTTAATGTACTATTGTACTTTAAATTTTTCTCTTTTCATTTTGCTGATGATTTTTGTTAATTGAATTCTTTATTGGTACATTTTATATACAGCTCACAATCATACTCAACATTGGGGAATTTGTATCAGTACATGACAGAAGTTAATTCTCATTTTTACCGGAATCCCTACTCACCCACAACCCCCACCCCTTGTACATGCTATTTCTTTTTCCTTCCAAATCATACTTATTGTTTCCCGCCTTTACATTCTCCCATGTTCCAAAGAGATAGTTGGTACAGTTTCAGTTTTGAGTTTGTTAAAGACTTGTGACCTAAAATATGAAGGAAGTTGTGAGAGGCTGGTGTTACTTCTGTATAAATATTTGGGAGAACTCACTGGTGAAATCACCTTGTTCTACATAATATGTTAAAACTTTTATTATGGAAAATTTAAATATATACACAATATGGAGATTATTATAATCAGCCTGATATAACCATCACCTATCTTCAACAGCTATCTCTACCTGTCAAGTTTAGTTTCATCAAAAACCCCACCAATGCATAGCAACAGATCATACCTAGAAAATTCTAGGCCTCACTTCAGTTGTAAACATTTCCAGATGCTATGCTTTGAGGGCTTTTTTTAGTGAATTTTCCATTTTATCATTGATAAGCTTCTTATATCTAGTAATTCCTTATCTTGGAGCCTGTCTTACCAAATATTAATGTGACTATACCAATACTATACCAGTGATCTTTGATTTGGTCCTCTTACAGATTATTTCCACTTGATACTTTTTTTTTTTTTTTTTTTGCTTTTTGAGACAGGGTCTCGCTTTGTAGTTCAGGCTGGCCCTGAGCTCACTATGGTGCCCAGGCAAGCCGCCGCGAACTCAGCAATCCTCCCGTCTCTGCCTCCCGAGTGCTGGGATGACAGGCGTGAGCCACCACATCCGGCACTGTGGTATGCGGTGTTGATTGTTGGTGGGCGTGTCTCCACGCCCAGCATTATACGTGGTTACCGGGGATCGAACTCAGGTCCTTGCGCTTGCGAGGCAGGCACCGGAACCACTGAGCTAACCCTCCGGCCCTCCACTTGATACTTAAACTTCATGTTTCAGATATTTCTTTTATGAATAACATTGTTTGCATCCTTTAATTGGAGTATTTATTTATACTACATTTATAATAATTTTGTATTTAAATCACTTCACTGAGGGTTTCTTTTTGCATTACCTGCTTTCCTAACAAAACACTGGTATATTTTAGGCATACATAATGATAAAACTCTTCATAGGGAATTTGCACCCGTAATCCTTTTTATTTGCTTCTTGCTTCTTCTGATTATTATATATTTAACATTTTATTAATCTTCTAAGAACCAGCTTTTAGTTTATCTTATTTGTTTACTTATTCCTTTATTCATTGGTTTTGTGGTCCTGGGCATTGAACTCAGAGCCTTTGCATCGAGTTGCATCCCCAGCTCTTTGTTTAATTTTTTATTGCCCAAGCTGACTCAGATTTGCTGTCCTGCCGCCTTCGCTTCCCAGAGTGCTGGGATCACAGGCATGTGCCTCTATGCTCAGCTTCTTGTGTTTTGCTGATTAATTTTTAACAGGTCCTGCCATCTTCCAGTGTTAGCTTGAATGTTATGTTCTTTTGGTTCTCCGATAGTAACACGTGAATATTTTACTTATTAACAGGTAGTGTCAATGTATAGGTAACACCATTCTGAACAATAAACCTTCTAACTTTACTTCCATTTTATTAGTTTCAATTTGTGTGCCATTACAACTTCAATTTTAATTATCTTATTTTTATAATTAAACACAATTATATCATTAATATTTTTATTGATATAACGTATTTCATTTTGTTCCTTCCTGTCTGTCTTTCATTTTGGTCATTATTAACATTGTATTAACCAGGTTACAAATTTTCTCAATTTTTGTTTATAATATAAAGTTTATAGTAGAAAGTATCATTTTATATTTCTTCTTGAAGAATATTTCTACCATGTCGAAAAACTTTATATTTTAGTACATCAAAGAGATTACTCCTTTATCTTCTTTTCCAGCGTTTCTATTGCACAATCAGCAATTAATTTTTGTGCAGCTCTCCTAAAAAATTTAGTTGTTCATTTTTTTAAATTGAATTCTTTATTGATACATTTTATATACAGTTCACAATCACACTCAACATTGGGGAATTTGTACCATAGTTGTTCATTTTTTATGTTTGATTATATAATGTATCATTTTTTTTTTTTTGAGACAGGTCTCGCTTTGTAGTTCAGGCTGGCCCTGAGCTCACTATGTAGCCCAGGCAAGCCTCGAACTCAGCAGTCCTCCTGCCTCTGCTTCCGCAGTGCTGGGATTACAGGCATAAACCACCATGCCCGGCACTGTGGTAGGTGGTATTGATTGCTGGTGGGCGTGAGTCACCATGCTCAGCATTGTATGTGGTTACTGGGGATCAAACTCAGGACCACTGTGCTTGAGAGGCAGGCGCCAGAATCACTGAGCCAAATCTCCAGCCCTTTCTTCAGGTTTTACTTGTCTTCTTTCATGTTCCTGGCCATCTGTGACTACAAATACATGTAG
>PVIC010033214.1:0-20243 GCA_004025085.1 Thryonomys swinderianus
TACAGGTATGTGCTATATTTTATTTCCGCACATAAAGAAACAAAGAAGTATAGGTATGCTTCACTCATTTGATGACCTCATCCAAAAACATAGACACTGAAAAAAATAAAGGCACATATTTTATTGGTGCTGTTATGTATGGCCATTGTGCAAAGAAAAATACCTTGAAGGAAAATGTAAGTTTAAAGTAGATTTCTAGCATAAAAAATATTGTATGCATACTATATGCTATGAATACATTTTAAAAGGATGAAAACAGAGAAAGAGCTAAGTATTTAAATCTCTCAAAATACATCCTCATTGACAACTGCTGTTGGATAAACTGTCCATCAAAACACTGCATGCCATGCTAGTCACCTTTTGTGCCACAGGGAACCCAAACCCATGGTTCCTGAAGAGGTAATTCGCACATGGACTGGGCCATGTGCATAGGGACCTGCTCCATCTCTTGGTCCACAGCCCGGAGCAGACTCAGATCATTGGCCTTTCTCTTCCATTGTCCTCTTCAAGACTGTCCTTGAGGGCCGCTCTGTCCTACTTTCTGTCAACTCTTGTCATTGTAGCATGACTTTTGTTTGGTTTTATTTCCATTTTCATGGAACTTGTGCTGCTTTTAAACTCAGTAGAGAGAGATTTCAGTTGGGGATGAAGCCACCGGCTTAGGAAACATACTTCAAGGGGATAAAATTGAGTGAATCCCAGAGCTAGCAAGGACTTCACAAGGGCAAATGTCTGCTTCTCCCCAACCTCCTCAGTGCCAGCTGCAACATCTTGCAGTTCCCGGACCCTGAGCCATGGGTCTTTCTCCCGGGTCATCTCCTTTCTTGCTCAACTGGAGATTGTCATCCAGAGACAAAAAATCCCTTCAGCTTCCCCTGAGTCCGTTTCAGCAGGTGTCCTCCCCCCCAAGTCCAGCGTTTTGTGCCTTCTTGTTCCGGTAGCAGCACTCCACCACCTTGAGCACGCCGCCACCTGATTTCACCCCAGTGACAGTCTTCTGTCTCGTGGAAAAACCCCACCAGGTCTTGCCCTCCCCACCACACACCTCTGGTTGTTCTAAGGACTTTTCTGAAGACTTCAGTAAAATCAATCCCACCGTCCTCCTGTGACTTTCCTTTGTTCTAATGCAGAAGTTCCGTTCTCCTTCAACCCACCCATCATTCTGTCCTAATAGAATTACACCCCAAACCTGGGCTTTGCCACATCTCCACATCCTCTCTGCCACGCACCAGCACTTCACCACCACACAGGCCTCCTGACTGTGCTCCCTGAGCCTCTGACTATTCCCAGAAAGATTCTTCCTGTTGTAACCAGCTGCCTCAGCTGCAAACATGAGATCCTTTCTGTGATTAAAGCAAAAGCCAATTTGGAGCAGCAAAGCCCTGTTGTGCTGACCGTTAATCATCCACCATCCAGACCTGTCCTCTCCTCCAGCACAACAGGCCCACTCCTGCCTCTGCAGAGAACCACTCATGTATGTGGGGAGCAGTGGCCCCTGCCCCATTCCCTAGGCTCAGCTCAAGTGTCCACCACAAAGGACCTGGCCTCCCAAGACAACAGGCTTCTCCCCTAGCATTCATGTTTTTGTGGCATTTGCCATGATAGGTATAATTTTCTGGATGTTCTTAAATTGCTGTATATCTGTTTCCCATAACAAGAATGGTGGCCCCTTACGAGCAAGGCTAATAAAGACCTCTTCCCCTGAACTCCCCTCCACTAATGAAGCTTGCTACAGAAGGACACACATTTGTTCAAAAAATGTGGACAATCCATGGGTTTACTAATCTCAGCTTACACATACTCTCTTCCTCACACATTACTTCTTTCTAATATAAATTCTTACTTTCCTTCTTCTTGTTTCTTGTTTTTCTGCCTTCTTCCTCCTCACCACAAATTTTCTTAAAAGAACTTCCTTCCTTCCAGCCATTCCTCAGTCTCTACTCCTTTTCCTCTGATCCCATGAGTAACTTTTCCTCTGGTTCCATGTGCCTTCGCAAAGGCAAAACTGTAAAAGGATTTCCTCAGGGGCAGATCCCATGGCTTCCTAACCAACTGCTTTGCTTTCCATCTTTGTATTCTCAGAGCCTAATGCCAGAGGGTACATGGTAAGTGTTTAATGTGTGTTCAAAATAATAATTAATGAATTGGATGCAGATTACCACAGATTTTCTTGAAATGCTTTTGCCTTCTACAACACGGTTTTGCTTTCTCCCAACTAATCATGTTGTTAACAGCTTTCTTGTTCAGTCTTTTTTGCTGGCTTTCATTCACAATAAATGTTCTCTCTGCTCTCCGTTGGCAGACAGCCTGCCCATCCCAGCAACTTCACTTATCATTCATATGTTGAAGACTCTTCAGTCTGATCCTCTGCCCCAGTTTCTTGCTTCAGGTCCACATACATTGACCCAAATTCCATGGTAGATCTTGTGCATAATTACATCAAGCTAAATCTGTTGGAATATATCTCAGCATGACACTCCCAGTTTCAAATCCACACCAATCTTACTTTTTTTTTTTTTTTTTTTTTTTTTGGGACAGGTTCTCGCTTTGAAGTTCAGGCTGGCTCTGAGCTCACTATGTAGCCAAAGCAAGCCTGGAACTCAGCAATCCTCCTGCCTCTGCCTCCCAAGTGCTGGGATGACAGGCGTGAGCCACCACGCCCGGCACTGTGGTATGTGGTATTGATTGCTGGTGGGCGTGAGTCTCCACGCCCAGCATTGTATGTGGTTACCGGGATCGAACTCAGGAGCTTGCACTTGCGAGGCAGGCGCCGGAACCACTGAGCTAAATCTCCGGCCCACCAATCTTATATTTTATAGCAGCCGCTGCCTTCCATCACTTGCCCAAATTTGGAATCTCAGAGGATAGATTTGCATTCTCCACAGACTTTATACAGTGTTACAGACAGAAGAAATAGGAGGAAATCGGAAAAGAGATCTGAGAGTTTTGTGAGCAACCTCACACCATTGCTCTTCTTTAAAATTTACAAATACAGAGGTTTGCAAAATGTCTCACACACTCCAGCTGAGATGTGCAGGGGGGATAAAGTAATTTCTTGATTTTGATCTTTTTCCTCAGTCTCCAGCTGCTGCTCGTTAAAAGGGAAAACATTAAGTTAATGTTCAAGTCTGTTCAAAGCATAATACTGTCCAATAATTTAAATAGACCATTTAGGGGGAGCCAAGTCTCCCTTGGAAAAAAAGTGCTCAGCCTCTGCGGAAACTCCTCTCCTCCGCTGCTTTGCCAAGAGCCTGTCCAGGTGTGTGGGAGGAAGGGTATGGGATTCGGGGGTCTGCAGTCTGGGGGAGCTGGGTCCGGCAAGGGGTCTTCTAAGCTCACAAGACGATTCAGAGTCTGCTGTCGGGCCAGTTGGTAGTGGAGCCTGTGACCTGACCTCTCAGCTTGTGTCTGTCAGACCTGAGGGCTCCGTGGCTGACCCACCTCACTCTGGGCTGCTGTTGGATGTCTTTCCTGATGGTGGGCTCCTGGCCTTCATTTACCCCCTGCCACTGGGTGACCTTCCCATGCCTCAGTTGGCCCCATGACTGACTTGGCTTCTGAGCGAAGGCAGAGCTTTAAGAAATATCCACGTCACCGACCCCTGGGGATGCTATGGCAACCATTCCCCTGCCCCCTGTCCCCAGGATAACCCACTTTTGAAGCATACTGCTCCCTCCCCGAGTTGAGGACTCATTCTGCTCCCTCTGCACTCCCTTTGGACACACACTCTCCTCTCCACAATCCCTCAGTCCCTAGGTGAGCTTTTCTTTTACTTACTCTATGCTCTGTCTGCCTCCTTTCTGGCCCCACATACAATTAGAAGCAGTAGTATCCACTCTACACAGTGTAGGAGAATTCTATAAGTTCACTGCTTCCAGCTAAATTCATGGCATGCTAAAAAGGAACTAAAAGAATTTGGAAAATGTTTTCTCATGCTAGCTCAGTGTGCCTGATATAAATTAAAGTTGATGAAGTGAACATTATCTATCAGGCAAAGGAATTTTGATTGACCCTAAAGAAACACAAGGAGCCAGCGACTATTAAAACATGACTTCACTGCTGACTCTAAAATTCACTCTGGCTGAGGTGGAATAAGTAGATTAAACACTAGTGCTTCCTGGATTGTGTGCCCATAACATTCATGGAAAATCTTAACATTATTTGGCACAATGGGAGGACAGAAGAAATCCAAGTCTGGAAGGCAGGAAGCTAGTTAAATGAAAATTGGAATAATTCATGCAAAGGAAGATATTTATCTAAACATTAGTTTCTTGTGGGAGTAAATACAAGGAGAAATGAATGGATCTGAAGGAGAGACATTAGATGGAAGAAGAATATTTGTTTGGCAGGACAGTTGGAGAAGAGGTTATGTTGATTCACAAAATTGGAAGGATTTTCCAAGGGAGTTGGGGAAGAAAATGAATTTCCTGCAAAGTTTGAAGGAAGCAAGACCATACTAGGAAGCAAAGGAGTCACTAATAATATTCATTAGAATTTTCCTGAATTAAAAAATACCAGGCCAGCCGGGCATGGTGGCTTATGCCTGTAATCCCAGCACTCGGGAGGCAGAGACAGGAGGATTGCTGAGTTCGAGGCTTGTCTGGACTACATAGTGAGCTCAGAGCCAGCCTGAACTACAAAGCGAGACCCTGTCTCAAAACAAAACAAAAAAAAAATACCAGGCCAGGTTTTTAGCTCAAGTGGTACTGTGCCTACCTTGCAACCACAAGGGCCCAAGTTCGATCCCTAGTATTGAAGAAAAAAAAAAGTACCTTAGAGATCATGTTACCCAATCTCTCATTTTACAAATAGTATTAAGTCTTCTTGTTTACTTGCTACTTCCTATCTGCTAAATTTTATGGGCTGCTGAATGTGTCACCCCTAAAATTTACATGTTGGATCCTAATTCCCAACATGATGGAATTTGGAGGGGGGTTCATTGGGAAAAAATTAGGACTAGAACAGATCGCCAGTGTGGGCCTCAAGATGGGATTAGTGGTTTTATAAGAAGAGGCAGCGAGATCGTTCTCTTGCCACAAGTGTTCACCGAAGAAAGCTCATGTGAGGACACAGCAAGAAGGCAGCCATATACACAGCAGGAAGCCGGTGCTTCCCAGAAACCCAGACTCCTGGCACCCTGACCTTGGTCTCCCCAGCCTCCAGAACTGTGAGAAATAAAGATCTGTGCTAAAGCTCCCTGTATGTGGTATTTTCTCAAAGCGGCCCAAGCAGGCCAAAATGTTAGGCGATGATCTATCTACTTGCAGTACAAACACCATCTCATTAATTCACAGGTAACTCTGGGAGGCAGCTGTCATATGTAAGCATGAGGATATGGAATCCCTAAGAGTTGGGCAACTTGTCTGGGCAGTTCAGAAATTGACAGCCAAGACGCAGACCCAGATCCCTCTGTTCTCAGAGCCAGTTGTTTTCTCAGGATGCTACACCTCTGTAAAGAGAGCACATTAGTTTCTTTTCCAAAATTGCAAGTCTATGTATGTTTTACAGTTTCTCTAATGCTTCTACTTCATGCCCAGAGCCATAGAGACAGAGAACAGTGAGCCAGGATTAGCTCCAAGATCCTGCCTCACCTTTCAGTTTCCTTCCATGCCCATCCCCTTATCTCATAGGAAAAGTGTGCCCAGAAAACAGTGCAAATGCATGGATTGGTGGTGCTGAAGGCTCACTGTTTGACTGTACAACCTCAGATACATGTTAGATGCTCTTTTCTGCTTATGTTGCTCCGTCGGCTACTGCAGCAGAAGCTCTGGGATTTATGTTTCTCCCCGTTCCAACACAGAAACCTCACAATTAGTCTCCTCTACAGTATCTCTTTGGAAGAAAAGCAATTTCCCATCTTCTCTGTACCAGTTCAGACACAGACACAGATGTTATTTCTTTGAGTCCAGTTCTATGAGCCACAGTTTTAAAACTTGGAAAGCATTAGCATTTAATTCATTTAAACCCTGTTACCTTTTCTTTCTCATGGCAAAAGACATAAGATAGTTCTCCCCATCTTTAAGGATAAATGAAATGTACACTGTGCACGTGGTCAAATACTCAGGCAAAGTCAAGATGAAGTCATTTCTGTGTTCCATTTAATGATGCCATAGCCCAAGGGGAGTGACTCATTTTATTCGTTATAAAGATAATAGCTCTGTACTTGGGCTAAGATATATTTCATGATATGATTTCATTTTAGAACCATGACATGTCTGATGCATTAGACTTCAGGTAGCTTAAGTTCAATAGTGTATGTTGGTAAAACCAAATGCCAGCTTGATCACAGGCACTGTTAAATTCCTCAAATGCCTCAGTACAATTATGAGAACTAAATTGTGAGATTATTCAGGATGGATTAATGTGTAATCCTAAGAAGCAATAATACCGTGGCAAGCATGAACTCTCTTTTCTTACCGAGGAGAGAGAAGTCAGGTGAGTTGAGGGAAATTCCAAAGCACAGTCATTCACCTAGCTAACTGGACACAGATGGCTAGTTCACGTTTTGGTAGCTGAAGATACCAGACAGTCCTCACTGCTTCAGCCTCAGCTGGAGAACCCTGGGAAATCTGTTCTGTTCTGAAGCCTGGCACCACAACAAAGTGTTTTCCTGACTGCTGAGAAAGGAGAAGGGTGACCTTATGAAACTCTTCCTACAGT
This sequence comes from Thryonomys swinderianus, assembly GCA_004025085.1. Taxonomy (NCBI): domain Eukaryota; kingdom Metazoa; phylum Chordata; class Mammalia; order Rodentia; family Thryonomyidae; genus Thryonomys; species Thryonomys swinderianus. Next base: position 6,661 of record PVIC010033214.1, read on the forward strand.
TTAACTGGAAAACATTCCTACAATTATTGTCATTCATTTTCTGGAGAAGAGACAAAACATTGTATAGCAAAAAAACCACTGTATAGATATTCTGACTATGTATATAGAAAGAAAATCCTAAGTTTTAACAAGTTAGAATTTTTGTTCTAATGGGACTGTTTTCTTAGAATTATTCTTCTAATTGGAATGTTTTCACTGTTACATGAGGATTCTGTGAAGTAGAAATAAAATAAGGAACACTCCCCACATTTAAACGAAAGCTTAAGGTGAGAGAGAAAACAATGATCAGCATGTAAAATACATTGTCAGCCATAAAAAATAACTGAAAGTTGGGCCGGAGATTTAGCTCAGTGGTTCCAGTGCCTGCCTCGCAAGTGCAAGGGCCTGAGTTCGATCCTGGTAACCACATACAATGCTGGGCGTGGTGACTCACGCCCACCAGCAATCAAAACCACATACCACAGTGCCGGGAGTGGTGGCTCACGCCTGTCATCCCAGCACTCAGGAGGCAGAGGCAGGAGGATTGCTAAGTTTGAGGTTTGCCTGGGCTACATAGTGAGCTGAGGGCCAGCCTGAACTACAAAGCGAGACCCTGTCTCAAAAAAAAAAAAAAAAAAAAAAAACTGAAAAGTTAACATCTTCATGCTGCATGAGAACTTTTAGGACCAGAGGAAGAAGATGTCCCAATTGCATGAAAAATTAATGGGTCAAATATATTTACTATTTCTCAACTCATTGCAGTTTTCTTCAATGATATGTACTGTTAGTACAAACAGGAATGAAATTTAACAGTATAAAGTTGAGTGGAAAAGGCAAATTGCAGAGATCTTCAAACAATTGGATACCTTGTTTGTTATGGTTCATAACAAGCAAACTGAACAATAGTTAGCTTCGTCTCACACACACTAGGAAAGTAAACAGGATTCAGGAAAGTATACAAAGTAACTTCAGTAGCACTGGTAAACTTTCAGTTCTTACGATGGGATACAACTCTGTAGACGTTTATTTGGTTAAATCGAAATATCTAAGTATGAGACCCAGCAGTTACTGCGTAAGAATCAAAAAGATAAAAACTCCTCAGTGGCTGTAAAGCATGACTGGGTTAGAAAATCCCTGGCCTAAACCATTCCCATCTGGCCTTTGTCTACTTGCAAGTTTACCACCTGAAAGAAAGAAGGAAAAGACATGTGTAATCCACGTGTGAACCAGTGCACAGCATTGACCATGGGTGGCCAGCAGTGACCACCGCTCTGAGGCCACACGCTCTTCGTGACACTTCCCACTCATCCCTAACCCCTCAGGCCTTGGACACCATTGGCAGGGACAACCGAGCTTCCCTGTGAAGCGCCATCACTCAGCCTTCTCCCGTGGGAGCCTGGGGAGAGAGAACCTCCCTTATTTCAGCCACATTCTCCCTGCCCTCCTGCCCTCAGGGTCCAGCAGCTCCGCCATGGAACACCATCCTGCGAGTGTTCCCAACTCTGCCATGGTCAGACATGGAGAGAAGAGATCTTGCTTGAAATAGAGACATATGTGTAAAACTAAAAGTTCTCAATTCGTATTCACTATAGCAAAACTACTGCCAAGCTCTAGAGAAGCACAAGGAATTTTGCCTTTTTGTGATTTCCTTACTCAGCAGCTTTAGTGCATTGATAGCTGAACTTATTTATTCCTACAGGTCCAGCTCCTGCTTACTTCTTAGGCTCCTCTCTTGCCTCCAGCTACTGGTCCACTGAACTGCTTGCAATTTCCCAGGGGCATCCCTCCCATGTCCCTGTTTCATTGCCCCTGTCTATCACTTGTTCACTCAGCAGGACTCAAATCTAACAAAACATCCCTCGGGGAGTCTTTCCTGACTACCAAGCTCATTCACTAAGTGACCCAAAGCCACCAATTTGGCAGAGCCCAGAACAAGGGAAGGCTCTGCAGTAGTTCCAGGCTGCTGTGTAGGCTGCTCCAGAAGACCTAATGGTGCTTGGAGTGTTCACGGTGCTTTGGAGCCTCTGAGAAGTCTCTACAAAGGAATCATGCTGAAGGCCTTGTAAATGTAGAGCCAAGCTCTGCCATGCTCCTCAGATTACTACGCCCAAGTTTGCATAAAGACTGATGCTTGACCATAAACCACCAAGTTACTAAGCCACCCGAGCTTTCTGTCATAATTTGTGTGTCATGTGACCTACCAACCTACAAAGTTGAGCTTGCACAGTGACTCCCCTTCACCAAATGGAAGTGGTATAAAGCAAGCTATGTAAATATAAACTACATGGAGAAGTAGTCCAATGCTTCTGGTCTCTATGCCTGCTACATGGTATTTCTCCCTCAGCCTTTACTTATGGCCTCACTGGAATGCCACCAGCAGCTGGCTGTGGAGAAGACTGCGGCGTGCTCTACAGATACAGAGATTCCACAGATACAGAGGTGCCATCTAAAAGTGGACAGCAGTAGTCTAGCTCATCTCTAGGACACTCCTAAAGAGCCATGGTGAAGGAAATCCTTCCAGTGGACAGAACTTCATCTGCTTATTTGGTTGTGCACTTTTCTGGAAGGAAGAACAGCCAGTTATAGGATGACTTACCAGCCATGGACTATAACCAGTGGTGTGACTAGACAGCCAGTGAATGGGAAGGAACATTACAGGCAAATTGGTGACAAGGAAATTTGTGGAAGAGGTAAATAAATAAACTTCTCTGAATGAGCAAGGAATGGGAAGATACTTGTGTTCTATGTGACTGTTCTTCTAAAGGTCACCTCACTAATGGGAAATTTATTAGTAAGGTGGATAGAATGACCTATCCTATGGATAGGAGTCTGCCTCAATCCTCAGCCAGCCCTGTCATTACCCAGCATGCTTGTAGCCATGACAAGAAGAGATAGGACTTACACATGAGCTCAACAAGATTACCTTTCACTCACCAAGGACAGCCTTTTTAGGGCCACAGCCTACCACCCAACCTGCCAGCAACAGGACCCAGTTTTGAGTCCCCAAACAGGCGCCAATTCCTGGTGTGATCAGCCAGCTACTTGGTGGCAGGTTGATTACATCTGAACCCCTTTCATCAGGGAGTGACAGAGCTTTGTTCTTACTGGAAGAAAGCCTCTAGCTATTGATTTGCCTCTCCTGTATGCAAATTTTCTCCTAAAAATATCAGCCATGTACTTACAGAATGCCTTATGTACTGTCATGGTGTTCCACACAGCATTAGTTTTGACCAAGAAATTCATTTCACAGCAAAAACAAGTGTAGCAGTGGGCTTGCCCTGGCCTTTCAGGTTTCCCACAATCCAGAAATGCCTGTCCAGATAGAATGGTTAAATGAGTTTTTGAAAACTCAGGTACAGTGTCAGCTAACTGTCAGTACCTTGCAGGGCTAGGGTACATGTTTAGAAGGCTGTATCCTGTATGGTACTGTTTCTCACATAGCCAGGACCTCTAGGTCCAGAAATCAAGGATTAGAAATGAGAGCAGTACCTTTTACTACTATCCCTAGTGACTCACTAGGAAAATATTTGCTTCCTATTCCTGCTACCATGTACTCTACTAGTTTAGAGGTCATCAGCCCAAAGGAAAAAAAATGTTTCTACCAATAAACATAGCAACAATTTCACTGAACTGCAAGAAGTCAATTATTGTACTCTTGGGGTGACTCCTTCTAAGTACTCAAAGGAAACTGGACTGTTCTTCTACATGAAGTATGTGTGGAATACAGGAGAACCCCCCCTAGGATGTCTCTAAGTATTATCATACCCTGTGACTAAGGTCAAGGGGAAACTACAATTCAATTCAGATTCTTTAGAAGTGAATATTTGGGTCATCTCACTAGTTGAAATACTATGACCAGCTGAGATGCCCACTGAAGTTAAAAGAATACAGACTTAGTGGGAAAATGTAGATATAAACACCAGCTACAAACATGTGACCATTATGAAAACAATTGTCATGGGTGTTTCTACCTTATTTTATTATGAGTATTTGTGAATGTGTGTGTGTTTAAAGCAAGTATTTCTGTTTTCTTCTCTCTCTTCCTAACTATATAACATAAGGTGAATTGACTTTATATTATAATATTTATGTATTGGTAATTTTAAGTTATAGGATATCAAGAAAAGTACACATCACTCAAAGACTTTATGCCTTCTTCATGGAAAGGACCTTCAGTTTTAAGAAAAATAGTTGTACCACATTAGACACAGTTATGACTATTACTGTCTTCACTGGCAATTAAATATGGTTTCATGAAACAGCTAGCAAGTTATTAAGAGGTGAACTCACTTGTCAACTTGACTGGGGCAAGTATAAAAATATTTGACAGAGTATAAAAACATTTGGTCAAGTATTGCCATAAGGATGTCTTTGCACGAGCCCAATATTTAATCAACAGGCAGAGTAAAGTAATTGGCCTCATTTGCTACTTAAAAGCCTGAATAGAACAAAAACATTGATTACCCCCCCCCAAAATAAAAGACAATTCTGCTTCACTGATTGCTTTTGAACTAGGACACTGGTTTCTATTTCTTAGTTTTTGTTTTCCGCCTAGGGACTTAAATGGAAACACCAATTCTTTCTGAGCTCAAATCCTGTCCCTCTTCAGACTGAAGACACCATCAACTCTCCTGTCTCAGGGCATTAGGCTCAGTCAAGTCCTGTCCATTGTCTCTGCTAGTTCTCCAGCTTGCTGACTGAAGATCCTGAAGATTTGTCAGCCTCCATGAATACATGAGGTGATTTCTTTTAGTAAGTATCTATCCCAATAGTTGTGTTTCTCTGGAGAATTCCCACATGACTAACACAATGACTAAGAAGACATAGTCTTTTCTTTACAACATCTCCAATTGTCACCACCTGTGAGCCTGTGGGCTGCTTGCCTGGGCTGCTCCATTTCCCAAAGGAGGAAATGATCCAGTGGCCTTCCTCCAGGGTGAGTCTGGCACTCAGAGATAAGGGAGGGGAAGGAGGGAAGATGTGCATTCAATCTCCTGATCTCAGCGCAGCACCTTGCTTACTCCCACACTTGGGCATGCCTGGAATCTCCAGAAGCCCCAGAAATAAGCCTGATTTCTTCAGCTGGAGATGAGGTTTGTTGCCTGACCTCTTCTCATTAGGAAAGAGCTAGAGTAATTACCTCTTCCTCCAAGAGGTTTCCAAACTCAATAGCACCTGCTCTCCTGTTGTCCCACTCAATATCTCAGATTGTAAATGCCTCAAAACATTCTGGGATTCTGTGGCACTAATCAGCTTGTTGGTCACTGGCTCCTGTACAAACCTATTGTGTCTGACAGGCACTCAATTGTCAAGGCCCTCTAGTCCAGGCCAGTTACCATTTATCCATTCACTATCCAGTCTCCAAAGTCTCATTAGCATCACTTGCTATTATCCTTTCTTTGTGTTTTTGGGTGCCTCAGTCTGCTTGGGATGCTATGACAAAATACCATCATCTAGCTCCTAAACAACAGAAGTGAACTTCTCAGTTTTAGAAGCTGAGAACTCCAAGATTAAGGCAGATCTAGTGACAAGCTCCTTCCTCATGGACAGCCATTTTTCTTTCTACATAGGAAAAAAAAAAAAAAGCAAGGATCTCTCTCAGGCCTCTTCATAACAGAACTAATCCCATTCATAGGGGCTGCATCTCCATACATAACTTCTTCCTCTCCTACTTTTATTTCTTTTTCTTGTCTAATTGCTATGACTAATATTGTTAAATGCTTTTTCTGCATCTATTGAGATGACCATATGGTTTTTGTCCCTAACTCTGTTAACATAGTGTAATATATCTACTGATTTACATAAATTAAACCATTCTTGCATCCCTGGGATGAATCCAGCTTGGATGTTAAATTCTTTTCTCCTGCTTGGGAAGTTTTCTGCCATTACATTTGTGAACCTTTTCTTTAAATGTCGTTTGCACTATCTCCAGTTTCTTTGTTGACTCTGATCAGTTCTTATGCTATTCTTCTCTGCATCATCCAGCAGTTGCTGGACTGATTTCTCATGGTCCCTTATTATTTTTAAGAAATATTTCCTTTCTTACCCACTAACTGCAATCCTGTCTTCTATGTCTGAGATTCTGTCTTAGCACTCTCCAGTTCTATGGTAAACTTTCAATGGAGTTTTTAATTTTTTGGATTTTCATTTGAATCTGTTTTCTGGATTCCATTTGTTTTCTGTGCTGGGATTCTATCATGTTCCTGAGACCCCCTATCTTTTTTTATCTCTGTCTTTCACCTTCATCACTATCTCTGTTTTTATCGGAGAGACTATTTCTGATTTCAGTTTTTCCAGATCCTCTTTTGTTGCCAGTTCAGGGAGCCCAGGTGGCTGAGTTTCAAGTAAGTCCATCTCATTGCTCCCTAAATTTCCCCTTGGTGATTTAGAATTCTAGGTTTGGGCCTTATTTAAGTGTTTTTCTCATTTCTAGTTTTTTGTTGGTGTCAGTGATGATGTTTTTGGTTGAATTCCTGGGTTGCTACCTGTAAAATGCTTATTAGAAGTATCTTTCTTGCTAATACTTAGGACTCTTAAGGAATGATTACTTCCTAGGCTGTCATCCTGATATAATTGACCCTTAGGCCTTAAGTCTGTAAAGGCCCTTAGGCAATCTCAGTTCTGGAATAACAGGAAAGATACTTGAACAGAACAATCACGTTGCTAGCCACTACAGTCCGGTGGGTCTTTATTGTAGAGATTTTCTTCACTCTTCCAGTGGGCTTCAATTTTCATGGAGGAGGCTCAACAAGGCCTTCTCTTTGCTGTTCACCGATGCTCTATTTCTGAAGCTCCATCTTAATGAGCCTGAGGGGTTGTGCTATGATGATCCAGATCCCTAGGCAGCCAGGGTGGCCTGCTGCAGCCTGAGGCAGAGTTGCTGGGCTTCCTTATGCAAGAGTCCCAAGAGAATGCTCAGCCCACTGCTGTGGAGATTGGGACAGAGTAGCTGGGCCTTCCCTAATGTCCCAGCCAAACTTCCAGACCCACTCACCGCACAACAAACTAGGGCACAACTGTCAGGCCTCCTTCCTACACAATGGTCCTATGAGAAGTCTGGGCCCACCAGTGTGCAGAGGTTGGAGTTGCCAGGCCTCTGTGAATGTCCCAGCTGAACTGCTGGGCCTACTCACTGTGCAAAATCTCTCAATGTGGAGTGTAATTGTGAGTTATATATAAATAATGTACCAGTACATTTTTTAAAAATGTAGCACCGCCAGGCGTGGTGGCTCACGCCTGTCATCCCAGCACTCGGGAGGCAGAGGCAGGAGGATTGCTAAGTTCAAGGCTTGCCTGGGCTACATAGTGAGCTCAGTGCCAGCCTGAACTACAAAGCGAGACCCTGTCTCAAAAAAAAAAAAAAAAATAGCACCATTGCCGGGCCTCCTCCTTTTTACTGATATTTTAATGGAACTTTGAGAAGGAATAGAGATAAGCATATACATTGATCTGCAGGATTTGAGCACAATTTGTAACACCACTATAATATACAAAAGATATCCATGGACCAGTTGTGGGTGTAAGGTTTCTTTCAAAGGTGGCTAATATAAAATTGATTGTGATTATGGAGGCACAATATTGCAAGCATACTACAAATCACCTGAATTTTATCCTTTACATGGGTAAATTGAATGGTAAATTAGGCATCAGTAAAGTATTTATGTTTCTTAAAATCATACTTGGAGATGAAGTCTTTAACAATAACACCAAGGATTGAAACTATATATGTCAAGTTCAAACATAGATCATGAATGGTGAGCAGATTAATGAATCTGCAAGAAAAAGAGTTCAAAAATCTCTTTTTAACATCTATCATAATCATCCCACCCCAGAAAAAACACAGCAAAGCATTTCTATAGACTTCAGTGATGTAATTTAAGACATATATTTAGGTTTGGAAGTGTGAACATACAAATAATAAATCAAATCAGGTGAGGCAATTTATACAATTTATCAACTAAAAATACAAAATTTATAGGGGCTCAAATAAGTTTAGCCACTTATGTCTTAAACAGCTATCCAAGCAGCCTTTTCTGGTGGAAATGTTTCCAAACATGCTTTAGTGAATGATATTTTCAGATCTTTCCATGCATGCCAGCTGTTGGGTTTAGGAGGAAAGCATCTTGTAATTTTATAACATGTCAAACCAACAGGCATGTTTGGTTCATATTTCTGTATCAATTAAATTGTTGCCAGGCAATAGAAAAGTGTCCAGGAAATTTTCAATCAGGTACCAGAAGTCTGCAGGGATAGCTCTTGTTACAGTAACTGCTTTGCAGACAATGAGGGGAAATGACCCAGCAGGAGAACAACATCTGGAGTTGTCCAACCACGTGACTGCAGATCTGCTCGGCTTTCACATCACAAGTGATGAGACCGTTTTATTAAAAAAAAAAATATGGTGCAGCTTAAGTGCCATATGAAGTTAGAAACAATAAGGTTCTGTGTAGTAAGAAATATTTCCCTCCTAACATCCTGGAAAGTAATGTTTATTTTCTCGCCTGTGTCTTTATTACTGGCTAACACTACCTTCTTACTTTGTAGGCCAAAAACGCATTGCCCAAGAAACAAAAACAAAATCCCCTAAGCCAGGCAATTAACAGACCAGCTGGCCTGTTTGTGTCCAGCGGAAACTGCAGTGAGGTGGACTCACATGACTTGGCTTCCAGCTGGTGGCACATTGGCCACATGTGTGAATTAATCTAGTCACAAGGTCTATGACCTTCAGTTTCTTCACTTTTTCAATGGGTATAATCGTGCCAGGCTGTCCTGATGCACAACATTAGAATGAAGAGAAACACAACCCCATTTCTGAAGGTGACTAAACAACAACAAACTACTAGAAATGTGAACTGGAATTCTAAGTGGCAGGGGTAGGAAAGGGGTAAAAAGAGCAACAGGAAGTAAAACCTTGGGCAGGAAGGAAATTTTCACCTCCATTTGTAACAAACTTACCATAAAGGGTTACCTAGAAGGTATGTCCTAAGTAAGTGCTCTTGATGGCTGGTTTCTATCAATGTCTATCAATATTGGCTCTTCTGGGCTGTTTGTCTTGTACATACATATGTACGCACCTATCCATACATGGAGTTTCCCCAAATGCAGACTGTATCATAGTTTTTAAAAAAAAGCACTTGTTGCTTTTTAGAGATAATTCAGTCATAGCCACAACAGATTAGTCAACTTATACAGAACAATTTTATTTTCTCTGTTTTACACAGCCTGGCACTGGCCAGGCCTTAACCTTGCAGGGATGTGCTAGAGAACTGAGTTGACGCTCATGTGGTGAAATTTTGGAGTTCCTAACCGTGTAAGGAGCAAGTACCACAGCGAGGAAATTCTTACAGAGGGCTGAATATCAAGTGGGAAGTTATTAGGTCCTAGAGGACCTGGCTACCTAGCTTCAGAACTGTTCTCAAAGGCTGCAGAAACACAGCAAAGGTTTGCTTTATCAATTACTATCAAAATCAAGCAAGAATTATATCTAATTTTCATTCATCCTTTTGGTAACTGAAACTTCATGCCTTCGGCCATGGTGGAGTTGTTAAACAGACCTAACTGGCCCCTTGAGATCCTTCTTCAGGAAACAGGAAAAAGGGATAGTGGGTAATATCCTGTTTCTGCTGCAAAAATTAGGTGAAAATTGGCCAAGCTGCACATGGCTGATGGCAAAGTTGGCCCAGTGTACAGCCAAATGGGGAGTCACTGGTGGGTTATGATGCCCATGCCCTCCTGGAGAACCCTGCAGCTGAAGCTGGGACTCACATTATGGTGGGAGAAGATCAGAAGAAAGAGACAAAAACCAATATGGTAAAATGTTAGCAACAATAGAGACATCCAAACTCTAACTCTTCTGATCTCACGAATCTCCCACTGCCTCCTCCTTACTATTTTCCCCATTATTGCTACTTTTTATTTGAACAAGATTTTTTCCAGAACAAAATGTCATAAACAGGGACAAGGGATTTCCTACACAGTGTTATTTTAGAGGCTCTCTGCATCCCTAAGGTAGACTTTGTATAGTTATTAAGAAAAAGACTGCAGGTTTCCATATCCTGCCTTTCTCATTTGTATTTATCACCTGAATGATCTGAAGCAAGTCCTTTAACCTCTCTAAACTTCATCTTCTTCCCCTTTAAATAAAGGTCTGCAAGAAGCATGTTCATCTTACAAGCATGTGTGAATGTTAAATGAGATGATAAACAATGCCTAAGAGAAGTATTTCCTGAATGATAAGAATTATTATGTCATTTTTGAACTTGCTGAAGGGCTTTGCATTTGGAAACTTTTTAAAGAAAAAACTCAAATACAGTGTTGGAAGAAAGTTACAGTATTCAACTCTTCAAGAGGAATATTTTATTTAAAGAGGAGGAAAGAGAATGCTGGCTTATCAAGAGAGTTCTGTATTCCACAATCAGCTTCTTGTTCATCATCAAGTTCAGTGTACAGAGAATGCTAGAGACCAGACAATGACTGAAAATATCCATAGACTCCTTCCTAAGCCTCCTTTTAATCACTGAATCAATCACTGGGTGGTGCTATGATGAGGTGATTTTGTTGCTTATCTCTTTCTCTCATTTGGTCTGGGATAAATAGGGAAAACTTCTAAATCAGAATAATTTGGACTGTCAGTTTCCACCTTCATGTTCTGCTTCTAAAACTGAGGTACTATTATTCTAAGGAAACCTTTTATAAAATGAATATTGTTTCAAAATCTGCTTATTTATACTTCTCGTGGAATTTCCTGGTGTATGCTGTATTCAGTAGGGTATGCTATGTTCAGTGAGGTATGCTGTATTCAGTGGGATATGTTGTATTCAGTGGGGTATGCTGCATTCAGTGGGGTATGCTGGATTCAGTGGGAAACATCTGCCTCTGGCTTTTTTTTTCCATCACCAGGAGCCAGTTGATAGCAGTGCGCAGTGTCTGGGTACACAAAGAGAACTGCAGTAACAACTGGCCCATATACACAGTCACAGCAATGTCCAGTCACTGTGTCAGGTGAACAGTCACATGCTTCTCTGCACAGAACATACAGAAATCTAGTCCAAGTGGAATGTACCCAGACCTCTGAGAACCACACTGACAGCAGTTTTGGTTTTGCGTGCAGTCTTGACCTTCAGGTGTCAGAGCCACAAGTGAAATGCTATGTTTTTTAAAGATTCAGGCTACTTCTCAGAAGTCAAGGATTTTAGACCAAAGGAAAACTACAAAGACTACTGCTCCTACTCCCAGAAGGCAGTCTTTCCAAAGTATAGACCAATGTTCTTTAGATGTTCTAAACGTGTGTGATCTTAGTTTTTGAGTAAATGGTTAAATTTTACATTACTGCCCAACTTCCTAACATAAACAGGTTTAGCACTTAGTAAGAAAATAATATGACCCTTTATGTTATTTTCTTAAATTTAATTCTATATTGGTACATTTTACTACACATCATGATCACACTTAATATTGAGAATTTGTACCAGTATATGCCATGACTTCTCATTTTTTCCCATTCCCCTATCCACCATACAACCTCCTGCTCCCTTTATATACATATGCTTTATTTCCCTTTTTAGCATCATATTTTTTCCACTCATTACTTACTCCTACCTTTTTCCCTTTGAATATTTTTTATTTCACAATATCTATCCTATGTTCTAGAACTCATTTACATCTTCAGATTCTCATACTAGAGAAAAGATATAGTATTTATACATCTGTGACCTATTTACTTCACTTATGAGTATGTTCTAAAGGTATGTTCATTTGAACATAAATGACTCAAATTTATCATTCTTTATAGCAGAGTAGCACTCCACTTTATTTTTTTAAAAAAACACATCATTATTCAGTCTCTAGTTGATGGGCATTTCAGTCGTTTTCAAGATTTAATTATCACAAACTGAACTGCTATGAACATGGGTGCACATGTGTCGCTGAGGTATAAATCTTTTAATTCTTTCATGTATATCCCTAGCAGGGGAATAGCAGGGTCAAATGGGACCTCTAATCCTAGTTTTCTGAGGAGTCTCCACACTGATCTCCTCAGTGGTTGCGCCAGTCCACATTCCCACCAACAGTGTAGAAGTGTTCCTTTCTCCCCAGAGCCCCACCAGCATTTGTTGCTGGTTGACTTTCAGATAGCAGCCTTCTTTGTGGAGTGAGATGAAATCTCAGTGCTGTTTTCATCTGCATCTCTTGAATGACCGGTGATGTTAAGTGTTTCTTCATGTGCTTGTTAGATACTTTTACTTCTTCCTCTGAAAAGTGCCTGTTCATTTCAAATGCCCATTTTTGAATTGGGAATAACCTTTTATTTTAAAATATGTTCCCAGTAGTAAAGCACTGTTGTTGGCTCCCACAGACCAAAAGTGCCAATTGTGCATGTTAGTTCTGTACTCCACACTCAGTGCTACCCTATGGTAACTTGAAATCAGCAATGGTGGAACTATTTAACCAGCAGAATATGCATAAGCTACAAGATGGGACTTGATTTCCCCAGATGGCTGGACAGTGAACATTTACAAGCACACACTTGACTGTGGACTTCTGTTACAAAGCTGCCATGGTGTGAAGCATGTTGGCTTTGGTGAGTCTGACTGGACACCTCAGATTCAGTGTGGATTCTTTTTCCTGCTGTAGCAAAGCTATGTGCGAAGAACCAACCTGGGAGGTGAGGACCATGACAAATTAGAGTTGACTCTGAAGGCTGCCTGATGTAGAAAAACTAGCAGTATGAGTGAGAGTTGAGTAATTTCTTCCCATTCTGTATCTATCTGTCTGTCTGTCTATCTATCTGTTTGGTTTTTTAAACCTAAGATTTGGCTTTTACAATGTTTTATAACTTAAGTTCAACTTGTTTCTCCAGATATCTTTGTAATATCTTATTTTGATCATGACACTATAAAATAATATATAAATTAACATGAGTGAAAGGATGTGGGCAACACTAATATCTAATATAAACATAAACTCCTGGTAGCATTTTATGCCAACTTGGCAAACATGCCACTAGTATTCATATCTAGGTCACTGATAATAGTGTTGAAAAGAATAGTGTCTTGGTTCAGGTCTTCCCGGTGCAAGACTTGGAAACAATAGTTTATTTAATGGTGGATGATGTGAAGCCAGAGAGGAAGAGCAAGTAGAGTGAGGGAGGAAAAGATCAGGGTGTTCAGTACAGCAACTCATCACTGTGGGCCTAATCCTACTGGCGGTCGAACAGTAACTCTGTAGAAGGTGCACATGGGGCTTTGCAGCCCTCTCCACTTTCCCGTTCCTCTATGGGCTGAGGGTCACCCCTGAGAACGAATAACTCTCTTCCATCTCCAGGCAGAGAGGCCATCTCCCAGGCCACTTCTGTGAAAGCCTAATGCACGAGAGCTGAGGACCCGACCTGAATTTAGAGAACCAACGTCAACACACAGAAAATTGTCCCCCACAGTCACAGCTGAAACAGAGGCAGCTGAGGGTATATGGCTACAACAGAATGAAGGGATGGGCTGGGGAAATTGTTTACAATTCAATAAGGAGTGAAGGAATGATTGGCCAATCGGATCATCAAATATTTATTTATCATGTGTTAATTGCAGCCACTATTGTAAGTCCTGAGGATG
>PVIC010033215.1:0-20253 GCA_004025085.1 Thryonomys swinderianus
GGATGTGGGCTCACTGCTGTGCCACATCTGGTGTGTGGGCCACACATGGAGGAAGAAGCCACATGAGGTGGCACTGTATTCCAGCTCTGTGGAAGGCTGAGGCAGGAGGGCTACAAGTTCGAGCCTCGCCTGGGCAATTTAATGACTTAGACCTTGTCTCAAAATAAAGGAGGAAGGGCTGGGAGTGTGGCTCAGTATGAAGGCCTGGGTTTTGTCCTCAGCACCTCAAAAAGTTCCATCTACTGGGTGAAGGAAGGGGTCTTGTGCCCTGCCCTGGCTCCAGTTGCTTTTGGCCGGAGGGGTCTTCTGGAGTTGCCCAGAAACATGTCAGGACTGTCCTTCCAGTACAGGATCCACGGCCCGTTGTGGCCTGTAGTGGGGTTTCGGAAAGACATGAGGTGACTGGGCCTGGGGTTTCACTCAGTGGTTCCAGTGTCTGCCCAGCAAGCACAAGGTCCCGAGTTCCTTCCCCACTAACCACATACAACAATACCGGGCATGGTGGCTCACGCCTGTAATCCCAGCAGTTGGGAAACAGAAGCAGGAGGATTGCCAAGTTTGAGGCTAGCCTGGGCTACGTGGTAAGCTCAGGGCCAGCCTGAACTACAGAGCAATACCCTGTCAAAAAAAAAAAAGGTGACTAAGTGTCAGCTGTTGCTCCGGGCTGCACCATGACCACTGTGCTGTCACTTTCCCCTGCTGCCCTGTCAGCCTGAGATGGTAGCAGTGTGGGGAAAGGCTAAGTGTACAGGCTGCTCACCCCTCCTTGTGCTGCACCCACTCAGACAGACTCCATGCTGTGGGCCCTGGACCAGGCTTTCCCAGCAAGACCGCCCTGCCCCCCTGGCCCTGTGTGCGCAGATCCCTCCCCAGGGACTTACCTGGCTGGTCTCAGTGTCCTCTGCTGGGAGGTGGGACTCCAGGGGCTGGGGCGGAGTACTCAGCCGCACGAGCCTCAGGGCTACAATCAGGTCTGCTTGGAGCCAGCGGGAGGCGAAGGCCACACACTTCTTGATGTCTGAGTGAGGAAATCAAATGAAATTTCCAGGTCAGTCCCAACCTAGAAGCCCATCGAGGGCCAGTCTCTGAGTGTCCTGAGATGCACCCTGACATACAGTCAGGGTGGCAGGTACAAGGGAGACCTGCATTTACAGTGACACACGTTCTTGCCACACAGCTTGGCAGGCGGCTAGCAAAGGGTGATTCCCTTCTCCCTAGTGAGGCTGGGCCGGCTGCCTTGCTCGGGTCTGGGAGCTGGCCTGGCAGGAGCCCTGGCCCTGGTCTGGTGTCTGGCTGTAGACCCACGGTTTGTTCTCTCTCCCTCTGGTCCCCAGAACTCATCGGATAACCATCACCAACTTCTGCCTCGGGAAACATCTCGTGAGCGAGGGGGACCTGCTAAAGGACCAGAGGGGGAGCCCCGCGTACATCAGTCCCGATGTGCTCAGCGGTACGGTGTCCTGGCTGCACAGTGCTGCTCTGCAGGCCCTGGGCTGGAGTCTGGCCCTCACTGGTGGCCCAAACCAATTCTGTCCCTCCCTGTACAAAATTTTTGGCCTACTGATCAGTCACGCGTGGATCCATCTTAGGAAGGGAAGACACAAGGGACAGGATTTCAGGACACCCATACCAGGGTGCTTAAAGGACTTTGTGGTGTGTTGGCCAGCTTTCTTTGACTGAGACAAAATACGTAAGAACACCTACTTACAGGGGGAAAGGGTTGTTTTGAGAGTTCCAGGCCCTCCCCTGCTGTGGGCCCGCGGCCAGGCTGGGTCTTGGGTGGGAGGGGCGTGAGGCCCTTCTCCCCCTGAGTGCACTGCCCTCCCTGCAGGCCGCCCGTACCGAGGCAAGCCCAGCGACATGTGGGCCCTGGGCGTGGTGCTCTTCACCATGCTGTACGGCCAGTTCCCCTTCTACGACAGCATCCCACAGGAGCTCTTCCGCAAGATCAAGGCCGCCGAGTATACCATTCCTGAGTGAGTCCTGTCTCCCGGCAGGGATGGGACACCGTCCGTGCTAACGATGGGGAGGTGCCCCAGGGAGCCCTGGAATCCCGGGTCAGTGTCCAGCCTGTGCCGCTGTGCTGAGCCCTGTCCTCTCCTCGCAGAGATGGACGGGTCTCAGAGAATACCGTGTGTCTCATCCGGAAACTGCTGGTCCTCGACCCGCAGCAGCGCCTGGCTGCCACTGACGTCCTAGAAGCCCTCAGTGCCATCATTGCGTCGTGGTGAGTGGGCTGGTGCTGGGTTGGCACCGGGCTGGGGGCGTAGGCTGAGGACAAGAGTGGGAGGGTGCCGGCGGAGCGTGGGGCCGGTGTTGCTCCCCACGTCCTTTCCTCCTCTGTGGGGGGAGGGAGGCTTTTCCCCCTTTCTTGGGTGAGGAACCGCTTGGAGAAGCGGCTGTTGTGAGGCAGGAGCTGGTGGAGCCTGGCCAAGTCTGCACGGTGGGCACCTGGCCGCTGACCCGTCCCCTCACCTGCAGGCAGTCCCTGTCCTCTCTGAGCGGGCCTCTGCAAGTGGTGCCTGACATCGACGACCAGATGGGCAGCGCAGACAGCTCCCAGGAGGTGAGGGCAGCAGCGGCCCAGTACAGCTCCCTGCCAGCTTTACCCCCAGCATTCCTCCTGAGTCCCTGGGTGGGAAGGAGATGTGTGAGTTCCACCTGGGACAGGCAGTCAGTCCGAGGGGAGGGCCAGGCCCTAGGAGGCCCTGCCCAGCCCGCAGCTTCCTCTTCCCACCCAACTCACATTGCTCTCTCCTCTGACTCACTGGTTTTCGTTTTTCAGATGATTCATTTATCCCTCTTTTCTCTCCTCCCCGTTCCCACTCTGGAGAAAGTGCTGGGCCTGGGAAAGGCGCAGAGACAGTGCCAAGCAGCAGGTGGCGCTGATCTCCGGGTGCCCTGGGGGGAGGGCGCAGCTGGTACCTGGGAGGAAAGGGGGTCTGAGGCCACAGTCACCTCCTCCCAGCTTTGGAGCTTCCCAGCAGGTAGAGGGCAGGTGGGAGCAGGAGGCCTCGGCAGAGCATCCTGGCCGTTGAGGAGAGAGTTCTGGCCTGGCCTGCAGCTCCCACCCTTCCTAGAGCTGCTCCTCGCCGAGCATCATCTGGCACAGGCAGGAGAGGGCCTGGGGCCCTGTGTTACCCTCATTTGACAAAGGAGAAAAGTGAGCTTCTCAGAGTGGGTTCTCCCAGTCACCTGGCTTGGAGGTAGTGGAGCAGAGCCTTGAACCCAAGAGTGATCCAAAGCCTTGCTTCCGGTCCCAGCCAGCTCCAGGAAGGACCCTGCCCTGGCTGCCGATTGGTCTGCCTGAGGCTCCGTGTGTGGAGCTGAGATAAAGAAACAAGGGCACCAGGTTCAACACCCGGGCCATACTCTTTGCACTTGGCAGGGGAACCTGCTGCAGGGACAGCCCCGCAGCCAGGACAGGCTGTGGCACAGAGGAAGGCGGCCTCAGGAGCCGGCTGCCCTCACTCACTGCCTGTCTCCTGTCTCCGCTGCTTTGTCCCCACCTCTCCCGGCCTCCCAGGCGAAGGTGACAGAGGAGTGCTCTCAGTACGAGTTTGAGAACTACATGCGGCAGCAGCTGCTGCTGGCCGAGGAGAAGAGCTCCATACACGAGGCCCGGAGCTGGGCGCCCAAGCGGCAGTTCGGCAGCGTGCCCCCAGTGCGACGGCTGGGCCACGACGCACAGCCCATGACCTCCTTGGACACGGCCATTCTGGCACAGCGCTATCTGCGGAAATAGTGGCCTCAGCCAGGGGCAGCAGCCCCAGCACCACCTCTTCTGGCCCCCAGCCCAAGGCCTGGATTCCAGGGCTGGGTCCTGTAGCGCCGGACTCTCCCAGGCTGCAGTGGGGACAGGGCAGGAACAGGGACAGCCCAGGTCACCCCTGGGGCTAGCAGAGGTACCCAGAGCTACCTTCTGGAATGAGTGCTTGATTGTTTGGTGTTTTAATCTGAGAAGCGTAGATAACTAATCTGCTTTTAATCATGACATTTTAATCTACCTCTGTCTCTTTAACCATGCTGTCTCTGGACTGAGTGCCGGGAGGAGGGAGCCACCCACTCACCCAGGCCCTGACCCAGCCGCGGCCGTAGGCCTCTCCGGCCACTGCTCCCCACAGTCCAAATAAGCTGAAAGTGCAGCTCGCTGCTGGCTCCCAAAACAAACGCCCACCTTCCCTGCCCCCAGTCCATGCTGCCCTTCTTCTGCCCAGCCCTCAGGCCAAGCTTTGGGAAGTTCTTCATCTTACACCGAATTAAAATATATTTATTTTTTTACAAAACCACCTCCTCTCCCATTTCTAGGTGGCCCAGCTCTCGGCCACACCCGCCCCAGCCTGGCTAGACATCAGGGCCCATGGTCCCCTCGGCCTCCCCGCGTGCCCCCGTCCACCGGGCCTGTTTCCGATGACGGAGGCCTTTCTGGACTTGGCTCCTTCTTTGGTCTCAGCTTGCTCCCGCCTCACCTTTCAACACGCCGTGTGAAGGGAGCCTTGGCTGGCCCGGGCGTGGCGCTGCGTGTGCTCTCGCTCCTGCACCCCAGTATGTTCGCAGAGCAAACAGTGGGGCACCTCCCCTCCTGCCCTGCTTCAGAGGAGAAGTGGGTTTTCCCGAGCAGACGCTGGCCAGGGACCCTCTGGGCTGGGAGAGCTGGGGAGAAATTAGGGATTGATGGCCCGCCTGGCTTGGGAACAGCCCTGCTACCCTTTGAGCCATGACTTTGAAGTGGATGCCAGTCTTGCCAGAAATGCTGTTCTCACCAGAACGCCCTGCCTGCCCTCTCCCTCGCTGGACTTGGCCCTGCTCAGTGTCAAGCAAGGACCCTTCCCTGGAGACGTACCCATCTTGCGTCCTGAGAGGCCAAGTGTCCCTTCCAGGCTCCCCAGGCCCTCCCTGCCTGTCCTTGTTCCTCACTGTGATTCCCAGAGTGTGAGCTGCCTCCAACTCCCCAAAAAGCTGACTCACTGTGAGTGACATTGGGCAAGTTCCCAAACTTCCTTGTGCCTCAGTTTCCCCATCTGGAAAAAATGGGGCCATCTCTTGCCAGCAGTAGCAGGGCCGCCCATGCCCCTTCTTCCCTATATCCCAATCCAGCACTCGGGCGCCTCGTGTCTCTGCCTCAGTGGGCCTGCGGGACCCCACCACTTACTCCCGAGCACCCAGCTCTGCCTCCGACTCAGCCATCCAGCCGCTGAGCGCCAGGGCACGGTGCTGTGCTCTTTTCTATATTTATTTGATAGACGTCTCCTGGAGCAGAAATGGGGTCAGCCTGGGCTCCCAGTCTTGTGACTGTCCTCCGGTGAGGCTGAGCCTGGCCAGGGCCTCGGTGGTGGAAGCCCCACCCAGGACCCACAGCCTGCTTTCCGCACGTGGTCTTTCTCCTCCTTTTCAAAGCAATATCCTCGGCTCGCGCAGTCCTGTCAGACAGACTGGTTCCTCCCGAGGCGAGCCCGAGTCTGAAGGTGTTTCTAGAGAAGCAAACGAGAGGAGGTTGAGTCTGCCCTCACTGGGGTCCCATACTGAGAGAAGTCCTATTGTAAAGAAACAAAATGGAAAATGTCACAAAAAAGTTTGTATAAAGACATATTTTTGTACTACATGGGGACTCTACCTGCATGTCAGCAATAAAATTTCCTTGTCTGGAGCCACTGTGGTCCAAAGCCTCTGCTGTTCTTACCTCTGCCTCCATCCTGCGCCCGCCCTGCCCATCTCTATCCTGCCCAGCAGGTCTTACTGCCAGGTGCACCTTCACCCGCAACCAGCAGGTGGCACCCAGCCTCACTGTTGGGAACTGGGCAGGGACCCAAAAGGACCTGGCGTTCTCCCAGACCCATTCTCCAGCCTGAGCTACGTGTCGGAATGGCGCCCCCTATTGGGTTTGGCCCAGCCCCTGGCCCGTGCAGGCCGGAGGTCCCTAGAGCCACTGCAGGTAGAGAGTACTGGTCCTCTCTGCCAAAGCCCTGTGTGCCCACATGACTATCCAGGGAGCCGGGATAGGATGCAGGCAAGCCAGGC
Source organism: Thryonomys swinderianus (assembly GCA_004025085.1). Lineage (NCBI taxonomy): Eukaryota > Metazoa > Chordata > Mammalia > Rodentia > Thryonomyidae > Thryonomys > Thryonomys swinderianus. Next base: position 6,019 of record PVIC010033215.1, read on the forward strand.
CTTTTCCTGCACCCCTTCCAGCCTCCCCTCCCAGGGGTTCCTTCCTTCTTTCCTTCCGTTACCTAAATTTAGACTGCAGATTGTACTTCCTGAGCCGTGAAGCTGGAGGTGCTCCCGCCCCTCCCCCAGCACACCCCACACCCCCAGGCAGCTTCTCCCTGGTCCAGCCTCAGGACCAGAGAGAGGCAGTGTCCTAATGCAAAGGCCGGGGCTGGGCCAGCCCTGGCTCTGCCTCCCTCACAGTGCTGGAGTTACAGCTCTGCCCCTTACACTCGGCCCTTCCAGCCCACCACGGCCACTCTCCTCACCAGCTGCTGCCTCTGGCCCTGGTCTCCACTCACAGCCCCGCTCCTGTCCCTCCACCTGTTCAGCATCTGTTCAGCGCCCAGATGTCTCCTGGCCGCCTCCACTTACCAAGCTTACATTAATTCACACATAAGAGGGGGCAGATGTGTCTTGGCACACACAACTGTTTCTGCACCAGAAAGTGGGGGTGGCCCTGTGGTCACAGCCTCCTGTGTTCCCTAAAGGTCAACAAAGATAAGACCCGAGAAGTTTCCATCCCTTTTGGCCAACCCTGGTGTCCAGGGTGCTCAGGGACAGCAGTTCCAGAGAGAAGCCAGATGCGCCGTGGCCATCTCTGCAGTGGGAAAGGAAGTGAGATCGAGTCCTGGGGCCCAGGCAGAGCAGCTCCAAAGCCAAATCAGCCTCCCACCTTCTCTCCCCACCACGCCCCAGCTCACAGGCCCAGTGTGGTGCCCACCCCCGCCCTGGCCCCTGCTGTCTGCTCCCAGTTCCTCAGCCATTCAGGCATCACATGACACTCAGGGGAAGCCTTTTCATGTTTTCTCAGACAGCAGTTCAGGCTGGGCTTGAACTCACTATCTATTCCAGGCTGGCCTCGAACTTGGGAGTGTTCCTGCCTCAGCCTCCCCAGTGCTCAGAGGATAGCCGTGAGCTACCATGCCAGGCAGAAGCCTCTTTTTGGAAGGCTCTTCCCCAGCTCCCTGCCCCCGCTGGTCCCGTCTCCCTCTTCATGGCTCACACAAGCTGACACGCACAGTCTCAGGGATGATAATGCCTCTCCCACGGTGAGCTCCACAAATGACGTGTCCACTGTGGGAGTTGGGGCTCCCACAAAGGCTGGAGATGCTGATAGCATATAGAAGGTGGAGGCCAGAGACCCCCAACAACCTCACAAAGAAAGCAAATTCTACACCCTGCATGACGTAAGGGAAAGACTTGTTTATAGTTACCACAGCCAAGAATCTCAGTCCAGCTTACGTATAAACAAAGGACTGGGGGATACGTAGTGTTTGTTAAATTTTCTTGGAACTCTAACCTTACTGTGTAAGGTGGAGAAAATTTGTATTTTATTTAGTCCAGAACTTTACTACCTCATTTCATGGATGACATGTCTGCACTGACACAGCGTCAGCCTGCGCACAGCCCCCTTCCCAGGAATGGGCCACTTCACAGCTGCATACCATTACTTTCATTTATTTAGGGTTTTTGAAACATGATCTATATATTTAACTCAGGCTGGCCTTGAACTCACTATGTGACCCAAGTTGGCCTCAAACTCACGAAGATCCTCCTGCCTCAGCCTCCTGGGTACTGGGTATGCCTCACCACACCAGTCTTACTTCTTTGGTATCATAGGATGAGAACCCTTAGATATCTTTTTTTTTTTTCCTTTTTGAGACAGGGTCTTACTTTGTAGTCCAGGCTGGCCCTGAGCTCACTATGTAGCCTAGGCAAGCCTCGAACTCAGCAATCCTCCTGTCTCTGCCTCCCGGGTGCTGGGATGACAGGTGTGAGCCACCACGCCCGGCACTGTGGTATGTGGTATTGATGGCTGATGGGCGTGAGTCGCCATGCCCAGCATTGTATGTGGTTACCGGGGATCAAACTCAGGACCTTGCGCTTGCGAGGCAGTTGCTGAAACCACTGAGCTAACCCTCCAGCCCAAGAACCCTTAGATATCTTAATTGGATCTGAAGGCTGGTACATTAGCAAGCAATTTTATTATAGGTATCTGAAAATAGCAGAGGGTATCGTGAAAGGCAGCTTTGGGGCTAGTGGGCAAAGAACCATAGCGGTCACAGAGTTATTCTGTGGGAAGGGATCAGAGCATGGATTCTAAAGTTCAAATCCAGGCCCTGCCACTGAAACCCATGTGCCCGCACATCCAATGTGACCACTCGGAATCTCCCTTTCTTCCTTGGTCAGATGGGAGTCATGTGACGAACGAGGAGTGCCAGGCCCCAGGAGGGACTCAACATCCATCCATTCTTATTATTTTTCATTGAGCAAACTTTCCCAGGAGCTCTCTCAGCAGCTGTCCTGAGTGCTGAGACATGGGGGCCCACAGAGGCTGGCAGACCATAGGAGGCCAAGTGCACCCTCTCTTCCTTCCCTCCAAGACCCAGCCCTGTGATGGGGAGACCCCAGTGCTGGGTGCAGAGCTGTCAGGGGCAGCCCCCAGCTGGGCTGGGGGACAGGAGCAGACTCCAGCTGGAGCTTCACACTGGCTCAATTGGCCAGCACCCGGGGGCCCATCCAGTAGCCTCGGGCTCGCAGCCTCCTGAGCTGCTACCAAGACCCATCTTTCCTGTTTTCTCTTAGGTGCACTCTGCCTTCCATAGTGCCGAATCCCTAGTCTCTCAGGCAGACAGGAAGTGAGGGGCAGCCAGCAAGTGGGCAAGTGGTCAGGCAGCAGGTGAGTCCGGGACAGACAGCCAGGGAAGGGCAGCACGTGGATGGCTGGGATGTGAGCCAGACGGGCAGGTGACAGAACATGCAGAGAGCCCAGGCACCTGACCGAAGCAGGCTGGGAAAATAGACAAGAAAGCAGGCTGGGAGACACAGGCAGGTGACCATAAAGGTAGGTGGACCATGTAGGTGACCTCAGAACCACTTCTCACACTGGCCCAGCCTGGACACACCCATCCCCCCCCGAAGCAGCCAGAACTCAGTACTGCATGTGTCTCTCTGTAGGGACCAGTGACCATCTCACCCCTCACCTTGTCCTCTAGCATGGCCTCCTGCCTCCCCAGGTCTCAGCCACACCCGACAGACACCAAACACGCATCAGTCACAGATACTCAGAGACACACCTTTGCCTCCAGAGAGACAGAGCGATCTACATAGTACAGATGAGAACAGAAAGACTGGAGAGAAACACACCCCCAAACTCCACATGGCACACGGAGATGCAGGACTCCACCCCCACATAGGGCACAGGTGTGTGTCCTTTAAGTGGAGGCACACAAGCCTCCACATGCACAAACGAGTACAGCCGCAGCCCACAGATACACACAGACGATGACCAACAAACACATCCACACTCCCAATGGTACAGTACATAAACGCACGATGCACGGCCAGCCAGTCACACAAGCGCGCTGATGAAACCAGCACCACCCACGGGAGCCCCCAGCGCTGCCCAAGCCTAACATCTACCCAGGGACCCAATGGACATCCTGAGCCAAACACCCCCAGAATAAAGCTCACTCCCCTCCAACCTGCTTCCCAGTGTGCACTCTGCCTGGGTACTCACACCCAAGAGAAGGCTCAGCTCCTCTTTCCCTCCGCTCCACATCCACCCTGGAGCTGCTTTCCAGAGCACCTGGCCCTGGCCCTGCCCCTTCCCTCTACCAGCCACCCGAGTCCTGGCCTGGACACCTGAGACTACTTCACAGGTGGGAGTCGGTCTCGGTTGCTCCCCCACCAGGTCTGCCCTCTACTTGAACCTACGCTCAGGCCTGCGGGAGTGAGGGTCTGCGGGCTGGACAGGGAGGGGTCACTGGCCCCCGGGACTCAGGCAGCGCCTTCAGCTATGTCTGCAATTTCCTCTCCCCCTTCCTTTCCTCCTCCTCTCTAAGGCTCTGGCCAAGAAGCCTCCCCCTCACTCCAGCTCCAGTACCGGGAGGGGAGGGGTGCCGCTGGGGAGAGACTGCCAGCTGCACACGATGATGGCAGGCAGCAGCCCTGAGCCCAGGTGGGCACGCACGTGTGCGCCCGCCCGGGCACGCCAGAGAGACGCATTGCGCAGGGCTCACCTCCAGGAGCTCGGGAGTCCCAGGCACTAGAGGCCCGCGCGGGGGTCTGCAGGCCTGCCCGAGCGCTGAGCCCAGCAATCATTAACGCGGGGTGACCACGTAGAGCTTGGCCAGCTGGACACGCTTAAGCCCAGCCCTGAAGGAGGGGCTGGAGTCCTGGGCGGGGTGCGGGAAGGACTGGGGAGGCCTCGGGAGCCTGGGAGCGGTGGAGCCTCCCCCACTCCCGGAGGAGTTGTGAAGTACGGAGAAGTGGGTTAGAACGCGTTCAAATCCTGAACGTTTGATGGTCATTCGGTCTCTCCATGACAGTTTACTTATAGGTGAGGTGGGGATGAGACATCCTCGCTGTAAGGTTGTTAGTCTTAAAAGAAAGGCGCCTTGGAGGAGCCCGCTCAGAGCCCGGCACGAGGGAGCCCGGACGAGCCTAACGAGTAACAAAGTTGTTATTACTGGCCCGGGGGCGGCCCCCGCAGCGGCCTCCCCAGCGGCTTCCTGCGCTGGAGGCCCCCGCCCCTGCCCTCCCTCCCCTTCCTCGGCGCTCTTCCTCCCGCCTCCCCCGCCGCCCCGCCCCGCCCCTTTCCTCCAGGAAACTTTCCGCCCGCTGGTCCATCGCCCCGAGTCCGGCCTGAGCTGCCGCCGCCGCCGGGAGCCGAGCAGGGCAGGACCAGACGGGGCGGGAGCAGCGGGGTCCGGGTGTATGCGGCCGCCGGGACGGACGCGGGACCCGCCGGGGCCTGGCACCCGGGAAGTGGGGCACTGACGGTGAGTGGCCGGGGCCCCGGGCCCCCGCGGGCCAGCCAGACGGGCGAGGGAGGCGGCTGCCCTCCTCGCCCCCGGGAGAAGGCGAGGCTCGGCCGCGGCGTGGGAACCCCGGGGGCGGGGCCGCCGCGGCTCCGGGATGAGGAGCGCGGGCGCCTAGCGGGGCTCCCCTGACGGCCGGGTCTGCAGCGGAGTGGGAACTGCTAACTCCGCTCCGGGGTAGAAGCCGGGCGGGGCGGCCCTCCGGCAGAGGAGCTGCCCGGGAGGAGCGAGCGAGGCAGGTCCGCTCCGCGCCGGGGAGGGGCTGACCTCGCTGACCCTGCAGGCCGGCCCGGGAGCCGCACCCGCGCGGCATGGATGCCCCCCGAAGGGACATGGAGCTGCTCAGCAACAGCCTGGCGGCCTACGCGCACATCCGCGGTGAGGCAGGCGGCGGCCTGGGGCGCGGGCCCTCCCAGCCCCATCTCCCCCTCCACGCCCCACTCTCCCCGCCCTCGGTGGGGGTCGGGGTCTTCCACCCAAACCCGGAAGGAGTCTCCGAGAAGGAAGAGTCCCTCCCGCCAGGGCTCCTCCGTGACCTCTGCCCTCTGCCCCCAGCGAACCCCGAGAGTTTCGGCCTCTACTTCGTGCTGGGCGTCTGCTTCGGGCTGCTCCTGACCCTGTGCCTCCTGGTCATCAGCATCTCCTGCGCGCCCCGCCCGCGGCGTCGGGCCCCCGCTCCTTGCCGGGCCCCCCGCAGCAGCACCCTGGAGCCCGAAGAGGACGACGACGACGAGGACGAGGAGGACACGATGACGCGGCTGGGTCCCGACGACACGCTGCCCGGCCCCGAGCTGTCCCCGGAGCCCGACGGGCCCCTCAGTGTCAATGTGTTCACGTCGGCGGAGGAGCTGGAGCGTGCACAGCGGCTTGAGGAGCGCGAGCGGATCCTGCGGGAGATCTGGCGCACCGGGCAGCCCGACTTGCTGGGCACTGGCACGCTGGGCCCCGGCTCCACGGCCACGGGCACTCTGGGCCGCATGCATTATTACTGATGCCCGGACGGCCTGGGCACTGAACTACAATTGAGCCCAGAGCTGCCCCGGACCTCTGGATTGCCTCTGCCCCCAAATCCCCGTGGTGCTATGGGGCACGGCCTGCTCCCTCGGAGAGGTGCCCTCCCCCACCCTTTCTGAAGGCCCTGGGGCGGGGGCGGGGTCTGCAAGGCCACCACCTTCTCTAGGAAACAGTGAAGCGACCAATGAAAGCTGCCTTCTCAGCGATTCAGTCTCCCTCAGTTACCTCTGTCCCCAGACATCCCCAGGGCGGTCCCTGCTGGACTCTTCCAGGCCACACCACATCTGCCCACCGCGCGCACACCCTGTGCGCCCTGCACACACGCAAAGACAAAAGCATACACCTCCCTGCCACACACAATGGTGACGCATTCCGCACGTGTGCATTCCTTACAGCCGACTACCTGGACACGCGCTGCACTGTCCCCACTGTGCTCTGGGCACAGGCATCGTTGCAACCATACCGGGCCTGAGGTCCCTAACTTAAGGTGCCGTTGGCCTCTGTCTAACCTGTCACCATGGGTGGCTGGGGCCAGTGGCCACAAGCCAACCCTGGACGGAGAGTGAGGCCACCTGGGACGGGTCCTGGCGGGGCAGAAGGCTCGTTCAGCCCTTCCCCCTCACACAGCTGGATTCCGGTATCTGGCCGCTGGCCCCTCCTGCTCCCGCCTCTCCAGCAAGGGGCTGGCGTCCGAAGGAGACACCCTGACTCCCCAACCCCCACCACCCAGTGGATAAAAATAGCCGCGCTCAGGCCTTGGGAACTGTAATGAGAGCCACATGTTGGCCAGATGTGCCCGGGAGAGACCGCCAGGAATGCAGAGGCCCGCGAGCGCCCACGGCCAGGCCCCGCCCCTCACAGACCAGGCTGACTCCGCACGTCCACCGCAGTTTACTTCCTTGCGTTTCCCAAAACCCAGTGCAAGAACGTGGGAGGCCCGGGCCAGGCGTCCCTCCGGGTCGGGCCAATGGTCTCACTGCGTCTGCGTCTGCGCGTATTTGGAGTCCGCAGTCGGGGACTTCAGGGTCCTCCGCATCAACTGAACCTAGTCAGGAGAGGGCGTCAGAGTGCGGGACGCCGGCCCCGCCCCTGCCCGGGAAGCTTCTCCACTCACCTCCAGGGAGCAGCGCTTCTCCCTCTCACTCCGCAGCTCCTCCCAGACCTCAGTTAGTTTCCTCCTGTGGTCACCAGGCCCAGGTGAGGGTAGCCCGGCCCTTCCCTCCCCCTCCAGCCCACCCCCTTCCCATCCCCACCCACTTACTCCATCTCCAGCTCCAGACGCTCCAGCGCGCTCCTGAGAGATGTCACCTCGTGCGTGAGTGACATCAGGTCCACCCCATTCTTCTTTTCAGAGTTTTGCACAACCAGGGGCTGGAGGGTGGGCGTCTTCCGGGGGTCTGGAGTCCGCTTGATACCGTGTGGAGTTGGGGGATCAGGGGCTACCTGCTCTTTGGGAGCCACCTCTTTCAGGGTAGGCTCATCTTTTGTGGGTGCCTCCTTTGGGGGAACTGTGGCCTCCTCCCGGCCAGGCTCGGACCCTGGCCGGGACTTGGACTTCCCTTGGGACAGGGAGCTGTCCCCTGGTTTGGTACAGTAGCATCTCTCCGAGGAGTCAGGCTGCAGGAGAGCCTCCTCCGGCATGAGGTCTTCTTGAAGCTGAGCCCCCATGGCCACTGGGGACTGCGCCCCCCACAGGCTTTCCTCAGGACAGACCTGAAGGCACTTTCCAGGGGGCACCTCTTCTGTGAATACCTGCTCTGGGGTCGTGAGCTTTTCTAGGGTGGGGGCCACCTTTGGGCCAAGGGCTTCATGGTTAGGTGGAGCTTCTAGGGCAGGAGCCCCATCCCCAGAAAAGACCCTCTCTGGAGTGCAGTCCTTGTCCAGAGTCGGGGTCTTCTCTGGATTGGGGACTCTCTCAGAGGCCAGGATCTTCTCTGGGTTGGGGGCCTTGTTTGGAGATGGGGTCTTCACTCTGGTGGGGGTCTTGTCCGGTGCCGGGGCTCTAGTCACACCAGGGCCCCTTGCCAAGTTGCTGTGATCTCCCCGCTGTGGTGTTGTGGACAGGGTCTCAGCACAGAGGCCTGCAAGGCTCAAGCCTGTTTCCCCTCGGCTGGGATCTTTCACCCTTGCACGGCACCTCTGGGAACCAGCCTCTGCCTGGTACCCACCCACCAGGTCTCAGCCTCTCACCTGACCGGGTGCGGAGTGCTGCCGGGGAACCTGGGTTTTAGATCGTTTTCTGCCAGGTTGCCCCAGAACCCCACTGAGGAAACTGCCACTGGTGCCTAAGAGAGCAGAACTGAAGGAGCAGCTGCAGCCCTAGTGTCTCCCCGTCTATCCCCTCAGTGAAGCCACCCTCCCTGTCTCCAGCCCTGTCCCCACCCACTGGAGGAAGCAGTGCTCACCTGCATCCCGACAGGGCTGCTTCTGACTGTCCCCATAGGGTGTCCTGGAACACAACCCCATCAGGGAGGGGCACTGCCTCTGTACCCTTCTTCCCCCACGGCCACTTGCTCCTTACCTGGCTTTGCTGGACCTAGAGGGAGTTGTCCCCGGCTTCTTGACAGCAGGGAGGGATGTTTTGGTCATCAGTTTCTTTGGTTCCTTAGTAGGAACTGAGAAGACAGAACAGGAAAGTGTGCATTAGCTTATCCATCCACCTACCAGTCAATGGCCCCGTCCCTGTGCTTTGGGCAGGGGACTGTGGGTGGAAGAGTCACACCTCGGACAATGGAAAGCCCACCACCTGGGCACTCCAAAGTTCACCTTGGTAGCAGATAGCTACCCGGACAGAGCGCAAGAGATGGCTCCACAGCCTGCCTCTTCCGTCAGTACTGGGGGCTGAACCCAGGGCCTTTGGACTGAGCCATATTGCTGGCCCTTTTTTATTCTGAGACAGCGTCTCACTAAGTCGTCAAGCCAGGCTGGGCTTGACCCATGATTGTTGCTGTTTCAGCCTCCTACAGTACTGGGATTACGGGTGTGCACACCAGCTCACACTAGGTAGGACCTGTCCCCTCCTTAGTCCCTAGGGATGCTTCCCTAGTGCTGATTTCATCTCTTTCCTAGAACATGGGTGTGACAGTTTCCCTTCCAGTCTAACCTTAAACTTCATCTTCTGTCTCATTTACTGAGATCTCACCCAGTTTTAGGGGTTTAAAGTCATCCTAAGCAATGACTTCCAAGTTTCCCTCTCCACCCCCTTCCTCCCTCCAAATTCCAGACTCATGTCCGACTGCCCTCAGAACTCCTACTTGGACACCCACTGGTATCACACACTTGATAGCCAAATATGAACTCCTGCTCCCTATCCCTGAATCTGTCTCTTCCCCAGTGTTCACCATCTTACTCATTAACTGCTTGCTGAGACAAGAAAAATTAAGTCATCCTTAAATTTGTAATCATTTCAAAAGATTCAGATAAATAATCTGGGGAGGGTAGCTTTTTGAGATAGGGTCTCCTGTGGTCCGGGCTGGCCTTCAACTCTTTGTTGTCCAGCCTGGCCTCAGACCTGTGACAATGCTCCTGCCTCAGCCTCCAGCTGGGATTACAAGTATGTGCCACTACACTTGGCTACTTTTGATTTTTTTTTTTTTGAGACAGGTCTTGCTTTGTAGTCCAGGCTGGCCCTGAGGTCACTATGTAGCCCAGGCAAGCCTTGAACTCAGCAATCCTCCTGCCTCTGCTTCCCCCGTGCTGGGATTACAGGCATGAGCCACCACACCCAGCACTGTGGTATGTGGTATTGAGTCACCATGCCCAGCATTGTATGTGGTCACCAGGAATCAAACTCAGGACCTTGCACTTGTGAGGCAGGCGCCAGAACCACTGAGCTAAACTCTGGCCCATACTTTTGATTTTTTTAAACAGGGTCTTGCTAACTCACTAAATCACTTGGGATAGGATTACAGGCCTGAGCTAACATTTCTGGCTCCAAACTGTTTAAATGAATCTTGTGAAATTATATGGGTTTTCTCCTTTAATCTTCCAATGTGTGATGAATGACGTTCATAGTTTTCATGTTGGTAGCTTTCTAAGCTACTCTTGCATTCTTGGAATAAATCCAGCATGGTCATGGTTTATTCAAGGGCTGCTGAAATATCTCTTGTATGTTTCTGCATTTCTTTTCATTTTTTTCATCAGACCTATACCAGACCCATGGGAAGTTAGAAGATACATGTTTTATTTTTTTACCTTCTGGTAGATATATAAGACAGGAATCATCTTTCTTTGAAAGCTGGTAAAATTTTTAAATTATTTCAATTTCTTTAGTAGCTGTGGAAGAGCCAGGCTAAACTTCTTGAGTCAGTTTTGGTGAGTTACATTTTTACATTATCGACTTAATTAAAATTTTCTAATTCTTTGTATAAGGTTTTTCATAGTATTCTTTTTTTTTTTTTTTTGAGACAGGGTCTCGCTTTGTAGCTCAGGCTGGCCCTGAGCTCACTATGTAGCCCAGGCAAGCCGCTGCGAACTCAGCAATCCTCCTGCCTCTGCCTCCCGAGTGCTGGGATGACAGGCGTGAGCCAACACGCCCGGCACTGTGGTATGTGGTATTAATTGCTGGTGGGCGTGAGTCACCACGCCCAGCGTTCTATGTGGTTACCGGAATGAACTCAGGGCCTTGCGCTTGCACTTGCGAGGCAGGCGCCCGAACCACTGAGTTAAAGCTCCGGCCCCATAGTATTCTTTTATACTTTTCATCTCAGCCATGCCTACAGTGACACAGCCCTTATATAATGATACTGGTGACTGAACTCAAGACCTTGAACACAGCTACACCCCTAACCTTTTTAGTATTATCTTCTGTGTGAATTTTATTTTTATTTTATATTTTATTTATTTATTTATTTATTTATTTTAGGACAGGGTCTCGCTTTGTAGTTCAGGCTGGCTCTGAGCTCACTATGTAGCCCAGGCAAGCCTTGAACTCAGCAATCCTCCTGTCTCTGCCTCCTGAGTGCTGGGATTACAGGCGTGAGCCACCACGCCCGGCTATTTTATTTTATTTTTGAAGACAGGGTCTCACTTTTGTAGTTCACCCTGGCCCTGAGCTCACTATGTAGCCCAGGCAAACCTTGAACTCAACAACCCTCCTGCTTCTGCCTCCTGAGTGCTGGGATTACAGGCGTGAGCCACACCTGCATTGTGGTATGTGGTACTGATTGATGTTGGGTGTGTTACCACACCCAGTATTGTTGTATGTGATTATCCAGGATTGAACTCAGGACCTTGCACTCATTAGGCAAGCACAGAATCACTGAGCTATATCTCTGGCCCCGTGTGAATTTTATTCTAAAAAATATTTTAATGTAATATATGTGGATATTAATAAATATTAAAAAGCACTCTTTGGGCCAGAGATTTAGCTCAGTGGTTCCAGTGCCTGCCTCGCAAGCACAAGGTCCTGAGTTCAATCCCAGTAACCACATACAATGCTGGGCGTGGTGACTCACACCCACCAGCAATCAATACCACATACCACAGTGCGGGTGTATACATTGCATGCTATAATCTTAAAAGAAAAACCAAAATGTCACTCAAATATGAATCACAGACAAAAAAGACTCTTAAAGGGCCAGGGATTTAGCTCAGTGGTTCCATCATCTGCCTTGCAAGCGCAAGGTCCCTAATTGGATCCCTGGTAACCACATACCACAATGCCGGGCATGGTGGCTCACACCTGTAATGCCAGCACTCAGGAGGCAGAGGCAGGAGGATTGCTGAGTTCGAGGCTTGCCTGGGCTACATAGTGAGCTCAGGGCCAGCCAAAACTACACAGTGAGACCCTGTCTCAAAAAAAAAAAAAAAAAGCCTCTTAAAAAAGGAAGCAGATAATAGCACAAAACTTTTTCAGTGAACTAATAACTAGTAGTATAAATGAAACAAATTAGCTAAATGATATTAAAATATTTCTGAAATAATGGAATAGAGAATTGGAGGAATTATTTGAATTTCTTTGTATTTTGATGCAGTCTTTCACTCCATTGCCCAGGACAAACTTGAACTCACCATCCTCCTTCCTCAGCTTTCCAAGTGGCTGGCATTACAGACAGGCACCACCACACCCAGCCTCACATTTTTTTTTTTTTAAGGTACAATAGAAGCCAGGTGTGGTGCACAGGCCTGCAATCAACACTGGGAGACTGAGATTGCTGTGAGTTTGAGGCCAAACTACGCTAAATGATGATAAATTCCCTACCAGGGATATTATACAGCAGAGAAAAAGAAATGAATGATCTAAAGCCAGAACTGGCTCAAAAGGAGACATTTTGATCAGTGGAACAGAAGTGATGACACAGAAACAACCCAGAACCTTCAGCCATTCATCTTCAACAAAGGGGCCAAAAACACACCCAGAAGGAAAGAGAACCTCTTTAACACATGCTCAACAAACAGGTGATCTACACGCAGAAGAGTGAAGACACACACCTGCCTCTCCCTGTGTACGAAAATCAAATCAAAATGGATCAAAGACCTGGATATAAAAACAGAAACAATGGAATCTGCTGGAAGATAAAGCCCAGGGCTTTCTGAACAGGATCACAATTGTATAAGAAATACCACCAACAATCAACAAATGGGATTCTATCAGAAAGCTCCAACACAACAAAGGAAACAAGCAACAGAATAAAGAGCCAACCTAGTGATATTCTACTAATTGTTCTATTTATACTATTATCTAGAATAAATTTTTTTGTTTTTTGAGACAGGGTCTCGCTTTGTAGTTCAGGCTGGCCCTGAGCTCACTATGTACCCCAGGCAAGCCTTGAACTCAGCAATCCTCCTGTCTCTGCCTCCGGAGTGCTGGGATTACAGGTGTGAGCTGAGCCACCACACCCAGCACTGTGGTATGTAGTATTGATTGCTGGTGGGCGTGAGTTACCATGCCCAGCATTGTATGTGGTTTTCAGGATAGAACTCAGGGCCTTGTGCTTGTGAGGCAGGCGCTAGAACCACTGAGCTAAATCTCCAGCCCCTAGAATAAAGAATTTTTAAAAATTGCTCCCCCTGGGCTGAGGGTTACCTCAGTGGGTCCGGCTCACGCCTGTTAATCCCAGCACTTGGGAGGCAGAGACAGGAGGATTGCTGAGTTCAAGGCTTGCCTGGGCTACATAGTGAGCTCAGAGCCAGCCTGAACTACAAAGTAAGACACTGTCTTAAAAAAAAAAAAAAATTGCTCGCCCAAAACAAAAGACCCAGTCAAAAAATAAGCAATTAAAATGAAAAGACACTTATTTCTCAAAAGAAGTACAAATGGCCAATGGGTACGTGAAAAAATGTTCAGCATTTTGGACTATCAGAGAAATATAAATCAAGAACATGGAGGGCAAGGGGATGAAAAAGAACTAAGATGTGATATGTACCAACTCCTCTCAAACATGTACTTGTAAAAATAAAAATTTTACAAACTGAGCCGGAGGGTTAGCTCAGTGGTTCCAGTGCCTGCCTCGCAAGCACAAGGTCCTGAGTTCGATCCCCAGTAACCACATATAATGCTGGGCGTGGAGACACATCCACCAACAATCAACACTGCATACCACAATGCCAGACATGGTGGCTCACGCCTGTAATCCCAGCACTTCTGTAATCCCAGCACTCCAGAGGCAGAGACAGGAGGATTGCTAAATTCGTGGCGGCTTGCCTGGGCACCATAGTAAGCTCAGGACCAGCCTGAACTACAAAGCGAGACCCTGTCTCAAAAGCAAAAAAAAAAAAAAAAAAAAAATTTTACAAACTAAAAATAGAAATCCCATTCAGTCCAGCTATACCTCTTGTGGGGTGTCTTCCTACCAAGACTAAAGTCATCATATTACAGTGATACATGCATATCCAAGTGTATAGCAGCTAAATCTTGGGGGAATGAAAAAAAGAGCTAAATTTTAGAAGCCTATGTCCACCAACAGATGACCAGATAATGAAAATGTGGTATATATACACAATGGAGTACTACTCAGAAAAAGAGGATAAATTTGAGTCATTTGTAGGAAATAAGCTATATCCCTGAATCTGTAATGCTAAGTGAAATACATCAGACAAGGAAAGTTAAATAATTTAATATTACATGGCCTTTGTTTTGTTTTGTAGTACTGGGAATCAAACTCCAGACCCTGTGCTTCCAAGGTAGGCACAGTATTACCTGAGTTAAATCCCTGGCCCTGCATGGTTTCTCTTATATGGGAAGTCCAAAATATAAATTATTTAAAGAGCAAAATAAAAGGTACATGATAGGCAACAGGAAGATACTGTGTGGAGATGGGAAAGTAAAAAGGACCAAGAAGCAATATATGTGTAGCTAACAGTTCTGCATGGAGAATGTACTTTTTTTTTTTTTTTTTTTTTTTTTTTTTTTTTT